>CAKOAT010916264.1:124724-146506 GCA_932364175.1 Eruca vesicaria subsp. sativa
AGGAAGATGACTATTAGATTAGTCACTCCATAATCAATACTCTAGGTAGCAAGTCTAGAGTAAGCATTAGGGTTCATTTGGATAATGAATATAACAACTCAACAATCAATAGTTGGGGCTAATCCCTCATAACTATTTGAACCCCAAATCTAACATATGAATCTACTCAGACATAGCCAAGAGATTCATAGCAAAAGAAAAAGAAAAGAAAATACTTTTATTGCTAAATAGAATAGAATACAAAACTCTTTCAAAAACTTCTTGTTCTTAAAGCATCATAGGCATAGGTATAAATAGGGAGTACAATTAGGTTAAAAAACTCATCAGGGGCAGTCTTGTAATTTGGTGAGAACTTGGGCTTCAAGTTGGCCAAATACATCTTGCTCATCACGCTCTGTATCAATCGATGGTACATTGCGTACATCGATCGATGGAGGATCTCGACTTCAACTTCTACGGAAGCGTCATCGATCGATTACACAGGGTGTGTATCGATCGATATGTATCTCTTATATCGGATCTTCATAGTCATCTTGGAAAACTCTTCTTTAAGCACCAAAAGGCACCTAAATCATCACTTTACCACAAAATGCTCCTGAACCTGAAAATATACCTAATAGACTCCAAAACATAGATATTTATAATAAAAACACATAGAAAATATGACCAAAAGCGGGTCAAAATCATGGTCTATCAGCAACGCCTCGTCAAAATCATCCCAAAAGCAAACGACAATCTAAGAACCGTCTAGGCGCTAAAGACTGATCCAAACCGTCTGGGAAATAATCTCGAGGAATATACAGCATCTCTTGGCGCAATCATGAGGTTAGAAAATCTCTGCAAAACTTCAGAGCAAAACTCGATGATTTGCCGAAGTCATAAAGATCTTCTCGAACTTGATAAAACAAGTATAAGAATCAAAAAATTATACGAGAAATCTTTAGGCATTGAAGCATTGATCTCGTTTTCCGTCAAACCAAGTGACTCACGGAATAATGTCAAGAACATTTGCGGCGAAAGAAAAATCGAGACCACAAAGCAGCAATAGAGAACACGTCTTCCCTTCTCGCTGACTGATCCTATTGCTGATCATGTGATTCATTCCGTCCGAGAAACCCGCTAAAACATTTTGCGACTAGATCTCGGTGAAATAAATTTTGGTAAAACTCCGCGAGTGACTCCGAAAAAACCATCACCGAAAAATCAAAAACTAAGTAGAAAGGTTTCTCGAAAAATCTGCGGAAACATTGTTAACCCAATGCGTCGTGCCGATTTACTAAATTCATCGCCCGTTGCTTAGGCGAGAATTCCTTCGTATAGTCAGGATCATGTCATAACGAAGTAACTTTCAAAGTAAACGTAACAAGTTTTGCGAAAAGTACTTTCCTTATAGCGAAAACCAAGCTATACGATCCGGCACTGGGCGGCCAATCTAAACTTTGCTTCCTCGCACCACGATCTGAAAGATCTCACTCTTTAGCCCTTCGGTTCACGAGCATCCGCTCTCATTCCTCCCGATTACATTCCAGAATGAAACCGCCCCGCAAACGACTCCGCACGAGCTCTACATCGAGCTTCTTAGGCTCTGTCTCACTCGAGTAAAAAAAAAAAACAACTTCTATACAAAGGAAATTTTATACGAAACTTTCATCGTATAAATCAAACCTACAACGGAAAAAAGTTTTCTATAACCTCAGGCATACTTGGCATATCAAGCTCGACAAACGCTACTTGGCTATTGTCCGATCACGCTTCACTTCAATGCCAAGTTTACAAACCGACTCGACCTTTTCGATAGCACGAAAGTGTCGTCGTCTAATCCTCTACCAAATACGACCTTGGCTGTGCGGCTGAACACAACATTCACGCCAAGCCAATACATTTTAACGGATAATACAAACTTGTCAAAAATCGACTAATTTATGTATTCTCGCGATTCACTCTATTTCCGAAGCAAGTTGCCTACAAAATTCGACGTATAAGAAAACACTCGTACCAGATCTCCTAAAGCCGTACGAATCTCGGAAGGTCAACACTTCACAAAGCACCGTAACGAAAAACGCTTTGCTTCGGGGAAACAACTTACACGACCTCTCGGTCCTAATTTCTCTAGCACAAATCATAAAACTACCTAACATCCAAGCAGGAATGTAAGTTTTAATTGCGAATATCCGCAAACGAACCAAAGTGTTCCTGCAAAGCGGGGTTAAGACAAAACCCTTGCAACACCGCGCAACATCTTTGAGCCCGCAAACGTTCTGAACACGAAACGCGGCATATAAAATAAAAACCAACTTTCGGCACTGCGAGACGTCGCAGACGCATGGAGATTAGTTTTTCGACACAAATACCTTCCTCGATAACGTCATTTTCTTGGAAGACCTAACAGTCCGTTCGCGACTATAAAATACGCAAAACTTCTTAACGTACGTATCCTTCGCGAAGGCCCAAACTACGTAAACATCTATCACTTGAAACTAGTTTGTTGCTGATCACAACGACCTCACAACAGTCCTAAACAAATTTAAGTTATCTCGCAGAGATAGCTCTCGAACACCCGACACAAGGGTAATAGCGCTATAAAAGAAATCCAAACTTTTGGTCAGCACTTCCGGGCAACTTAGAAATTGTTCACGGTGAGATGCTCGGTTCCAACCAGACGAATCATATAAGCCGAGAACCTACCGCGGATTCTAAATCGGTATGTAATCAATTTAAAATCACAACAGGCAAAACGAAAGCCGACTAGTCATCGCATAGACTCAATCGAAAAGTAAACCTAGGTCTTTCCCTAAACCCAGCACACTGGTCGCTAACATCTCAAGGCATGAATCGAGTAACTAAAGGCATGTCTCTTCGTCTATATCTAAACGCTCACTCAATTTGCTAAACATCCTAAAACGAGCAAACGAATAAGGCGATACACTAAGGGAAAGGAATGCGAGACGACAACTCGTGGACCTCCCTCAATATCAATTCATATTCTTCCCGCTACATTCATACGAATAAAAACACGCTCTTAAAAACACAAACTGATTTTTAATAAAGCCACAAAAGCGGCAGGGACTCAGAGCCGCACACGGCCAGTCCGAAAACTATAATGGCCACGCTCGGCCAGACCGAACGGCCGACGAGGCTAGTCTCAAGGCCTGCAAAGGTCCAGATGCCATCGACATCAATATGCTCGATAATTCCTACATGACATATAACTAGACCGTAAAGGTCTTGCTAGGAAACAGGTCATACGAACCTTAACTCCGAAACAAACTACGAAAGGCTTGATCCCCTCAAAAGGGTACGTAGGCAGCCTTCACAAGGTGCAGCCCTAATCTTAAACGCATTCCGCTTCCTGGAGAATAGAAAGATCACTCTCAACGGACCTTTCCAACCATTAATTCCGCCTAACTTAACTAAAACTGGCTAACCACTCGCAAGAACCTTACGCTAGAAGCTCAAGATTCTAGCGAGCTGGGGGGCTAACTATTGGTGTCAAAATCGGTCACGACGGAATCAATGGTTAAAAGTCTCCGCAAAACAAAAAATAAAAATACGTTTTATAAAACTCGAGAGATCGTTTTATAAAAGTCGAGAAATCGTTCTATAAAAGAAGATTCCGTTTTATAAAACTCGAGAGATCATTTTATAAAACTCGAGAAATCGTTTTATAAAACTCGAGAAAACTTTTTATAAAAAGAGTTTCTGTTTTATAAAAACTCGAGAGATCGTTTTATAGAACTCGAGAAATCGTTTTATAAAACTAGAGAAATCGAGGAATTGTTTTATAAAACTCGAGAAGACGTTTAATAAAACTTGAGAAATCGTTTTATAAACTCGAGAAATCGTTTTATAAAACCCGAAGAATCGTTTTATAAAACTCGAGAAGTCATTTTATAAAACTCGAGAAATCGTTTTATAAGACTCGAGAAATCGTTTTATAAAACTCGAGAAATCAATTAATAAAACTCGAAGAATCGTTTTATAAAACTCGAGAAATCGTTTTATAAAACTAGAGAAATCGTTTTATAAAACTCGAAGAATCGTTTTATAAATCTAAAAGAGATTTCCGAACAAAGGAAATCCGCGAAACTCGGAAGATCGTTATCTCAAAAAAATGAAACAAACGTCGATTACACGACCATCCGAGATAAGCACAAAACCGCAAAAAACCGAAACCGCCGTAAAACGCGAACTAGTCTCGTCCCGACTAGTTCGCCCAACGCCGAACTAAGCCGGCTGGCTTAGTTCTCCGTTGGGCGAACTTGAAGCTTCCCAAGAGGCGCTGACTTTGCCCCAAGGGTTCTTATCGCCTAGATCGCCATACAGGGACCTGGCCAAGCTGAACTAGCTCGCCGTACGTCGAGCCGACCATCCCGAGCCTCGATCTCCGACATCTTTGATTCAAGGCATACGTCCTTCGACACGATCGTATTCCAAATCACGGTCGAAATGTCTCCCGTTACGTCTCGATCTGTCTTATCGTTCGAGATTTTTCGTAAAAATCGTACAAAAAGCGTTTTCAATAAAACCCCTAGTAAATCGTAGAAAACGGCAACGATTAATCAAAACATTGAACATTTCCTGGCTTTACGATTAACTCGAGAAAATTATCTAAAAAACGGCATCGTATCAGGAAACGATCTCGTCTAAAGTCATAAAACGGATTTATCGCAAAACGGCTTAGAAAGTCCTAAAACGTGATAAAAGCCACTCGCGACTTTAAAACGAAATCTAACCCAAAGATACAACGACGTTTTGGCGATTTACTCGCAGAAAGAAGATAAATGTCAAACTTGAAGATAAATGTCAAGTTTGAGCATAAATAGAAGATTTCCGCAGGAAAAAAAGGAAAGATCGAGATAAATGGAAGATTCCCGATAAACTCGAATCTGGGCGAAATGGAAAGACTAAACCGCCTAGGAAGGGAGTATATAAGCAAGAGGCATAGGGCAGAAGCAGGGGGACGATTTTCAGAGCTCTCATCTGAGACGTTTACAACTTTTCTAGACTTAGAATTTTCCGCACTTAAAAACTTAGACTTTTTTCTCGACCAGTTCGGTTTCTAAGACTGGCGCTCAATTACTAGACGAACTCGCCTAGGCGGTTCAATCTCTGGTCCAGCTCTATCAACTGAACTACGTTCGACTTGATCCTTGAAAGGGGTACGTAGGTAGCCTTTCATAAGGTTAAGTCCAAAATAAATCAAATCCTTTTTCTTATCTTTTTCCGTCTTTTGTTATCAAGCTGCGAGTCAATTAGGTATAAGGTTTTTATGTTGATAACTCGCTGACGGCCCTGCGGCCAAAGCCTTTGTAAACCCTTGTAGTGATCGCAACGCTCTTACGCGAAATCAAAATAAGATCTACTTTTTCCTTAAATTAGTTTCATTACGTTTTTCATATTTTTCCGCATTTATTTGGTTACTTGTCGTTGGCTTTCGCAGAGATCCGGTTCCTCTGGAAAATTACGGTTTTCCTAAGTTTCCTTATTTAACGGAAATCGACAAGTGTGAATTTCGGTTCCCACAGTTCTTCAGCTCATATCCAACATGCTTCTCACTTCTAGTCTGAGACTCCAAAATCTGTTTCACTAGAATATCAGTTCTGGAGGAGTAGATGTAGATGGGTTAGCTTGTTGTTGAGAAGGTTGGTTCCCCTTGTTGGTGAAACCAAAAGGTGGGTTTTGCTGAGGTTGATAGCTGCCTTTCTGGTTGTTGTTCTGCTGGTACCCTCCTTGTGGATAGTTGTTGTATCGGAGATTGAGTTCCTTCTTGTACCAACTGCCATTGTTGTTGATGAAACATAGCGCTTCTTGACCTTCTATTCCATCAACCTCATTTATCACAGGTTGTGCTTCTTGGTTTGTGTTCCCAAAAACGTTCAGCTGCTCTTGAGTAGTTTTTTCTGTAATGAGGATATCTATCTTATCCTGTAGAGCCTTTAGTTCCTTTCATGTCTACTTTAGACTAGAAAAATTGCCAAAAATAAAGGTAAACTCTTGGTCCCCGGCAACGGCGCCAAATTGATATTACGTGCAAACGCACACCAATTAACATAATGTGCACACTACCACAATCGAATGGTATGTCGATGTAGCACTTTAGGATCGAATCTACATAGACCAAATATTACACTTTATTTCTATATGATCAAATTCAAGTTAAAACGATTAAGTGTTGTGAAGAAAAAAATGGTGAGAAACAAATAATAAAATTGAGTTTTAAATTCAGATTATAAGGATGTCAACCTAGGGTGTCTCATTGGGTGTTAACCATACTGAACCAAACCATTATTCAAGCTCTTTAACTGCAGCCTAGAAATTAGATTTCTTAACTAGAAAACCTTGCTCTCGCAGGTGTGCTCCTTTCGCGGAGGAGCGTGATACATATGCTCTCGCGTGGATCAACGCTCGACAGCAAACATTAAGCACAGACCTAATATGCTCACATCACACTCTGATATCTACTTTCGCTGACCAAGGATGTGATGCTTGCTCTCAATAGATCTAGCAACCTAATTCAGGATTAATGATAAAGATTAAACTTGGAATCAAATACTAAGTGATTAAATCAGTATCAGCAGTAAGAACAGTGGAGAGCAAAGGCGAGAATGGGGTTTATCTATGTTTAGTTCAATGGATCAACACCCTAGAACCCGAGGCTAACAAATCGACTACTCGATCATAACACAAGAGAACACACAAGTCATGACTGAATAATGCATTAGATAAATGAAAGTATAGGGAGGGTTCAGGGATTTCTTCTCTAGAAGCCAAGAGGAGGAAGCCTTGGCCCTTACAAAATAGCTAGAACAAATCTTCAACAAAAAAGTCTCAACAAGTTTCTTATGTAAAATCTAGTATATGCTCTCTGTCTGAAAAAAGTAGAGGCGGCCATGGTCTTTGTATTAGAAGAACGACGCCTGCTAGGGTAGACAGGAGTGCTGCGTTTTTCTCTTTCCTGAAATAGATCAGAGGTCTCATTAAAGAACGGGAGCAAATTGGGTTTGCTCCGCATGGGTGCTCCACGATGGAAAACTCTGGTTCTGCATTATTTCTTCCATATGCTCCTTCTGGTGCATTCCAACTCGTTCTCCACATGAAATAACTCAAAACACACTAAGAATATTCCAAAAAGCACAAATATGATATGTAAAGTATGTGTGTAATATGTCACCCCCAGACTTGGATCCTTATTTGTCCTCAAACAATGTCAAGTTCCAGATCAGTGGGAAAGGTTTGAAAGTGTGGGAACTCTCTCATTTCAGCTACCATACTTTAACCACAAATATCTGAACCATATAAGCAGACATACTAGGACGACACACCCTTACCAGAACCCACTGACTGTTGTTCAAATCGGCTCCATAATCTATATCTCAAACCTGCAAAAGTCAAACCTTCCAGACAAAAACTCCTTATATTCATTTAAGATCAGTGTGAGCTTCTTGTCATAGGCATTATTCAGGGTAGACGGACTAGGTATGAGAAAGGCTTTTTCAGTGTTTAGAGTGGAGTTAACAAGTGTTTAGGGTTTACCATATCCTTGTGGAGGATGCAAGATATCACACAAAATTGCCAGAGAGGATGGATCCATTGATCTCCACGAACCCTCACTCGTTTTCTCTGCAGAGCAACCGCTCCTTGTTCCTCTTTTCTTAGACAGATCGCTCTCTTTCGCTTAGATCACCCCTTCTACACACTGTTTCATTTCCACTTCAGTTCTTTGCTTCTCTGATCGACCAGGGGCAATGTTTCAGTTCTTCTTCTTCTCATCATCTTTTAGAACTCTTGGGACATAAATAATACTTAAATTTTTTTTACTGAATAATGAAATGACGAGTTCAGATGATGATGATGACGAGAAGGAGGTAATTACATATAGTGTGCCCCTGGTGGTTCTGACTTTAGCACTTCTTTCACCATTTGATCTTTTCTGCTCGGATCACCCTATTGACTGCTCTCTTCTTGTCAGATCGTGTACGTCTTTGCTCTGAAGCGTAGTCTGTGAGCAAAACAAATGAGAGCAGTGTTGATCCTTTCCTCTCCAACCCTTTTGCACATATCTGCACATATGAAACTTAAGAATAGAATGCATGAGGGTGAAACAAAGGTTTTAAGGTTCAGGGTGGGAACTATCTAAAGATGAGCTACCCACTCAGGATCAACAAGATGGATAGACAGAACACACAAGACTACTCCAGGAAAGCTCTCCTTCTGGTGCATTCCAACTCGTTCTCCACCTGAAATAACTCAAAACACACAAGACTACTCCAGGAAAGCACAAATATGATATGCAAAGTATGTGTGTAATATGTCAAAAACACAACATATCACTTATCATCACCTCTACTGCCTTTGTCATGGTCTCCAGTGTAGAGTGCGTCACTCTTCACCATGTTGTCAACCAGCTCCTCTGCATCTTCCTCAGATATTTCCAAGAAGAACACATTGCTATCAGTATCCAATCTTGCTCTGTACTTAGGAAGAGCATCCCTGTAGAATGTACTCAGCAAACTCTTCCTGGAGAAACCATGATGTGGGCATTGAGCTTGGTAGCTTTTGAATCTCTCCCAGGCTTCACTGAATCCTTCCAAGTTCTTTTGTTGAAAGCTGGAGATCTAATTTCTCAGCTTAGCAGTCCTTGAGGTAGAGAAGAATTTTTTCAAGAATGCTCTTTTCCATTCATCCCAGGTGGTGATGGAGTCACTAGGTAGAGACTTCTCCCACTGTCATGCATTTTCCCCCAAAGAGAAACACTACAGGAAATGTGGGTATTAACAGCGGCCGTTAAACGTTATTAGTTTGATACCATAGCGTTCCCTTAAACGCTCTCACAGCGCCCGTTATAATAAGTCCGGCACGTTCGATAGTGGATCTTACATATGCTATAGTTAAGTAAACAATGATAGCGTCATTGACTATGCAATTGTTAAATCCTATAATAACTTCTTATAATTATTATTAAACCTCATTATCTGAAATTACCTATAGCAGTTTGTTATACAAAGATAGCAAATGTTTCATGTTATTAAATTGTTTTATTTACCTGAATATTCAATTACAAATTGATTTTATTTTTCTAAAATGGATTATTTATTTGGAATATTAGTAATTATAAAAATTTCTCATATTATAAAAAAAAGCCAGAGTAATAAAATTTCCTTGTTTAACCAAAACCATCAACACATACAAGCATTATCCTCGTTTAACCAAAACATCAACACCACAATCATATATTCTCTCAATCTACCACTAACAACCCTTCACAATCACCCCTAACATAAAGACTATCATCATCAGAAGCTTCATCACACAGATCATCGACTTCTTGGACAGGCAAAGGTGCAGCACCTAAATCCTCTTCTGTTTCCAACTCATGGTAGCCTCTAGGTGGTGCTCTCATAACGACATACCAATTAGAATTATCATCTTCCCTAGAGTAGAAAACCTGTTTGGCTTGAGAGGGCAGAATGAAGGGATCTTTCAAATATGCTGTCTGGTTCATATGAAGGTTAACGAGAGGGAAGCCATCTTCTTCCTTCACACCATTCCTTGTGTTAGCCCAATTGCATCTAAACAGAGGTACTTTGAGCATGTGATAGTCCACCAGTAATATCTCCTTTATCACTCCATAATATGTAAGCATATCCGCAACTTGCCTCATATCTCGAGCACTTGATCGACACATGCTAAATGCTTCATAACTTACTCCACTGTTTTGAGTCTTCCGCTTAACTGAATCCGTATGAAACCGCTGGCCCTTGATGATAAACCCTTTATGTGCTAAAGCANCATAATATGTAAGCATATCCGCAACTTGCCTCATATCTCGAGCACTTGATCGACACATGCTAAATGCTTCATAACTTACTCCACTGTTTTGAGTCTTCCGCTTAACTGAATCCGTATGAAACCGCTGGCCCTTGATGATAAACCCTTTATGTGCTAAAGCAGCATTTCTTGGTCCGAATGACAACCACCTCAACTCCTTAGAATGACTATTTGTTGAGTCTGAGTGAATCTGCCAAGACAACATGTTCATCAATCTAACAATCTAACAATCAAACAACAGAGTTCATCATCAAGCTACGAGCTAATCAGTATTGTCAATACCTAAATCTCGACATGTTCATCAATCCAACAAGATGTATAAATTATTTAGAAAATGAGTTGGAGTTGAAAACCTTTTTTTTAACCCATTCTGCAAACTGCTCAGTATGGTGTTTCCACAACAGAGTTTCATTTCTGGCACATCGAGCATCATTTGCTTGCAATTCTTCCAAATGCATCCTTATTTGACATTAAACATCAGTTTTGAACAACAATTTATAAGTAAAAGTCGATGAAACAGAAAGGGTAAGCTCTTACTCAACATAGGGATCCATAGATGCCATGTTCATTAGCACAAAACGATGAACAATGTCTCTATCTTTATCTGAAAGGGTAACCTCTACTCCCTTCTGCAGAGGTCGACCTTCAACCACAACTTTATCAGTCTCAATATCTTCATTACGATTAACTGGTTGTTGAACTTGTACTGAATCTTGAAGGAACTCTAAACAAAATGCTACACATTCTCCAGCTAAATACCCCTCAGCCATACATGCTTCTGGCCTNATGCTTCTGGCCTTGCGTAATTCTTGACAAAGGCCTTTAGTGTTTTCATGTACCTATAACTCAGTCAAGCAATATTAATATTAGTCAAAGAGCAATGCAAGCAATACATTAATCGAAGCAAAGAGTACATCAAACCTTTCAAATGGATACATCCAGCGGAAGTGAACTGGTCCTCCCAAGCGTGCCTCTTTTGAGAGATATATTGGAAGGTGGAACATGATATCAAAAAGAGATGGAGGGAAGAAGCGCTCCAGTTGACACATTTTTTCCACAAACTCTGTCTCCATTGATATAAGTTTCTCTGGGTCAATGATGCGTTGACACAACCTGTTAAAGTAACTGCATAATCTGTTAATGGCAATTCTAGGACCACTATGCAACAACCCTTTTAATGCAGCTAGTAACAAGTTCTGTATTAGCACATGATGATCATGCGACTTTAAACTACCTATATTAGGCGACAGCGGCATTCTCGGTATCAGTTAATGGATGTTTGGAGGGGTTACAAGCGCAAGAGGAATTCGGCAAGGGTGCTCTCTTTCACCTTACCTATATGTCATTCTGAATAATGTGCTCTCTAAACTTCTGAACAAGGCAGCAGTAGAGGGAGAATTCAGCTATCATCCTCAATGCCAGGGAGTTAAGCTCACTCATTTAAGTTTTGCTGCTGACATACTAGTTTTTACTGATGGTTCTTCAGCATCACTGTTGGGCGTTTTGGAGGTTATGAAACGGTTTGCTAAGATGTCTGGCCTTCATATCAATGCAGAAAAATCTTCTCTCTATACATCAGGGAGTAATGTAAGTGACCTCCTCTCTACAGCCGTTTCTTTGGGTATACGACATGGAACATTTCCTATCCGCTATTTAGGAATGCCTTTGACTACTAAGTCTCTTACCAGCCATGATTATGAGCCTCTCATTGATAAGATTCGAAGTAGAATGCTTTGCTGGTCCAACAAGTCTCTATCATTTGCAGGAAGACTTCAGTTAATTCAGTCAGTTATCTCTAGTACTGTTAATTTCTGGACCTCAGCGTTCATTTTACCAGCTAAATGTCTCGACACAATAGAGAGTATGTGTAGTGCGTTCCTTTGGTCTGGATCACCTACTCAAACTCACAAGGCCAAAGTCGGCAGGGAGGATTTATGTTATCCAAAAGATGAGGGAGGCCTTGGTGTTCGGAAGCTTAGGGATTCAGCCAGAACCTTTGCGCTAAAACTCATTTGGCGTCTGTTTACGCAACAAGCATCTCTATGGGTCAGTTGGGTGAATCACTACCTGCTGAAGTATAACTTCTTTTGGGATGTGAGGGATGATTCAAAGGGGTCTTGGATATGGAGAAAACCATTCAAGCTGAGGGATGTAGCTTACCAGTTTCTTAAAATTGACATTCAAGACGGCCAGAATTGTCATTTTTGGTTTGATGATTGGTCAGGTAAGGGGCGTTTGATTGAAATTAGGGGGACTACTGGTACTATTTATCTTGGAGTTCAGAGACATGCCAAGGTCTGTGATGCAGTATCTGAGGAAGGGTGGAGTATAAGAGGTCAGAGAAGCAGGCGATTTCATGACTTGCAAAACAGCATCATGGCATTAGATGTGCCTCGTCCTGAGAATGGAAGTGATGTAATCTTGTGGAGGCATGGTGAGGATGACTACCGCACAGAATTCTCTAGCTCGAATACATGGGAACAGCTGAGAGTGAGACGGAACAAAGTGAAATGGAGTAAAGTGATATGGTTTACACAAGGAGTCCCTCGCTTCTCCTTTATCACCTGGCTTGCTGTTCAGAATAGGCTCTCTATGGGAGATCGAATGAGGCAGTGGGGGATGGTTCAAGGTTCTGAGCTATGTGGAGAAAGGGGTGAGACAAAAGACCATCTATTTTTTGCTTGCCCCTTCTCCTACACAGTATGGGAGAAATTTGCTCGCAGACTTGTAGGTATCCATATCAATCCAGATTGGCAGTGGACTGTGCAGCGCTTACAAACAATGGGTGTGAAGGGAGTGGATTCTTGCTTAGCCAGGATGCTGTTTCAGATGACAGTTTATCACATATGGAGGGAGAGAAATGCTAGGAGGCATCACCGTAACTGGACGTCGACGGCAATTTGGAGGGCTCATCGACAAGTCTATGAGAAATCGAATTCATTCTCTAAAGTACAAGCCCGACCACAAGTTGGGAGGGTTACTCCGGAGATGGATACAAATTACCATGTAGAGTTGTTTTATTTTATTTATTCTTTGTTCAGTTTCAGATTATCATCATCTTTTCTAGGAGTTGATATGTAAATAACATTCTTTTTGATCGATCAATAAATTTGAAATTTCATCAAAAAAAATACCACTTTCAAAAATTTTTATGCGATTTTCCCCTTTCCTAATATATAACCCGAGTGTTTTTATCAATACAAACTCACATTACTAACATATAATACATGGCATCGTTTTAAAAACTGTGAGATTATAAGATTGTGTTTCTGATTATTTAATCTGAAACACACAAAGCTCCCATATCAGTACCTTTTTAACATTACTGGACATGTCTTTGTCTTTTTCCAAGAGATCATTTTACTTTGAAGAATATTTTTTTTTGAAGAATTAAGAGATCATTTTAGATTATAAGAGCATGATTATCTCACAAACCTAAAATTGGGTTGCTTAAATATATATTTTTTTTTGGTTTGAAAGTTTTTTTTTTTAAAAATAACCAATCGTGGGTCATCCACGTGTCAATGGGACCCGCAAACAGTACAACCAACACCTCAAATCAGTTGCTTATTTAAACGCAATAGGAAACATTGGCTAAGCAACCCACCAAAAACATGAGAGATTGATGCTCTAAGGCTTTTTTAATGATCATTCAACCTGCAAAGAGAAAACTCAAATATCAGTTTCCGTACTTCAAACGTTTCACGTGTTATACAAATTAAAAGTTATAATACAAAGACAATATAAAGAACATTAGTTTAGAGCGTTCTATTTAGGGACATTGGATCTCATATAAATTGTAGAATTTAAATTGATTATATACCCATAGTAAAGGAAGTGCTATGATATTTGTGTATTAATGGCTATATTAGCCTTGCCATGGAGACATTTACTTGTAACCAAATCTTTTTTCTTTTTTTTTTTGTTTTTTTTTTGTTTTTCTTCTCTTCTTAGAATTTTTTTTTTTCCATTATCTTTGAATTGCTTTCAGTTTTTATTAAAACAATGTTTGAACTTTGTATGTTACATAATAAAAACATAGTTTTTTTTCTAAACTTAATATGATTTGAAACTTTTAAAACAAACATATATTTTATAATTTTTATACAATATTTTATAAACAAAATTTTAAAACTATACTATTATATATGTACGTATTGTATAGTTATATTTTATTTTCAAATAAAACATAATTTTGTTGTGTTCTATTCTATTTATAAACATAGAATGAAAATCTCTCTCGTTCTCTCTTTCTCTTCTTTTACCGCCACATCCACAGTTTTGTACTATATATTTAATAAATATAGTGTAGTACAAGATCAACCATTATATTAACAAATACTTACGCGCTGAAAAGGAGAACGTGGTCTATTTTCATACAAAATTGACACATACATCAAGACATGATTATATTCTTAATAAATGGAGCTGCTATGAATATTGGGCAAAATGACCCTTCTATTTAGACACATATAAGATTATGTTTATGATAATTCATAGCGCAAAGACATAATCCACGTTACTTTTTATAAAAACATAACTGAAATAATCTCACACTAAAAAGAGACTGTATAAAGTGTTCCATATCAAAATAACAGTAACAGTCCAGTCATACCTCTTTCTGACTCGAAATGTCTTTGTTCTTGCTGAAAAGATAATTTTTGATTATAATATGGGAGAATTACTAAAAATAACCGAAAAAATCAAATCAAATGCAAAAGTGTAGTCTCTTTTCACTCAAATGCAAAACCAACCTAAATGGGTAGAGAAATGACTATTTACCCCTTATAACTAAACAAAAAATCAGAATGCTATTTTATATTTCTATCCTTACGAAGTCTACATTTAATAAAGAGAAGTCTACAAAGTGAAGCCTTCTCATGAAGTCAACAGTATAGACTTATTATGAAGTCTACATTTTAAGTTATCTTGTAATTTTATTTTAAAAATATATAAAAATAAATTGTGTGAAATTTCTTGTAGGTCATGAATATAAAAATTAATTTGAAGTATATAAATTCAAATTAGAAATAATTAAACAATTTTAGAGAATATATATTGAGTAGGTAACTTTGTGTTGGACAATGTTTATGGTTTAATTAGCAAAAGATGTTCTAACATGTGATGTCTTTTAGGGTTAGATTCATATAGTTAGATTTTAGATTTAGATTTCTTTTGTTATTATTGACTTAAATTTACATATTAATATTGCGTATTTTATATTTTTTATATCTTGACATTTGATATAATAATTAAGACTTATTGATTATGAAGAAACTTTTAAGGGTTAGAATTTGTGATTTAGGGAATGCCAGACTTAAAATAATGTCTACTTATTGTAAGTAGACGTTCTTTGTAGTCTACCAAAATTGAAAATCACTATTTAAAATTAACTTTAGTTCTTAACCTAGAAAATGTGAAATAATTATTATAAAAATAAAAACAATAAGGGTCCCAAACAATAAAAAAAAATTACCAAATACATATTTAAGAATATAACTGTTTAAATCATATTTATGATACAATAACTGAGACTTTTTTAGTTATCAATCAAAATTATTGGGTTTGAGTTTTGTGATTTAGGGTTTGGTAGACTTACAATAAAATCTACTTCACTGTAGAAGTATTTTTCCGACTACTTTAATTTAAAAACATCATTTTTAAAATTAAATTGAGTTTTTATGAATTAAAATGAGAAATTATATAATATAAATATTAAAAATAAAGAAATAAATTAAATAAATTATATATTAAAATTAGTAAAATAATAAAAATAAACAACAATAATTAAATAGTAATATTAGATTTCAAAAAAGTGTACTAAGTAGACTTACAATAAAGTCTACTCCAAAATTTTAATTATAGTAGACTTCAAAAGAAGTCTATACTGTCGAAATTTTAACATAGTTACAATTTTTGTCCCTTATATAAATGAAATTTAGACAACCTCTCTCTAAAATGACTGCACAAGTTTTTAAAAAATCCCACTTCTCTTTAAAACTCTCTCCACTCTCTCTAAAACTATCTCATTGCTCAATTCTTTGAAGGTGAAGATGATTTCTTTCTTTAGTTTGTTAATTTTTTATCATGTCTTTTTCACAATATTATCTTGTGTTTGTAGGTTAATTGATGGTTATGACCTTCCACTCTAAAAATGTAAGTTTAGATCTATAGATTTTAAAAGTGTATTTTTATGTTTATATTTAGATAAATTTATAAATACAAATTCTTTGCATTTACTTTGCTACTATTTTATCTTATAAATTCTATTTTTGAAGTTCTGTTTTCAGATTAAAAACTATGTTTCACATTTTCACATATACGTAGTTTGCAGATCTGAAAATTATCTGATATAATAGACTTGTGATGAAGTCTACAAAACTAGGAGTGATTTTTTTTTAAATGTTTTTCTCAAAATTTTATCTTTGTTTTGCTAATATTTTCTTCTATAGTTTTTATCTAGTTTCGCGAAAATGAAATATTCACATTTACAAATATATAGATTTTTCAGATTTGAAAATTATCTCATAAAATAGACTTCTAATGAAGTCTACAAGGTTATGAATTTTATTCTCTGTCTTATGTTTTTCATAGTTTCATCTTTATTTTGTAGGTATTTTCTTCCATGTTTTTGTTTCTCTTCCAATATTTTTTTAAGATTTACATCTATAATGTGTCTTTTTCTATTATATTTAAATAAAGTTACATATTCAAACTTTGTGTCTATAATTTACTACAAATTTATTTTAAAAATTATATTTTCTAAACTTTTTAGATTTAAATTTATTTTCATGTTTGTAATGTATATATTTTTCAGATCTAAAATTTTCCGGATTGAGTAGACTACAAATGAAGTTTATTAACCTTATCTTTTAAACAGACTTCATTAGAAGTCTACTCAAACATGATTTTAATTTTTGTCTTATATTTTTTTTCATAATTATATTTTATTTTGCGGGTATTCTCTTCCAAAGTTTTCAAATCACCTTCCCAAAAATGTAAGAATTACATATATTCCTTTAAAATTTTCATTTTTATATAAAACTATATTTACAGATACAAGCTCTATTTTTTTGTTTTGCTAATTTTAGGTTAAAAAACTATTTTGAATGATTTTTCAGAAAAAAACTATTTTCAAATTTTTTGATTGTACATTTTTAGATCTGAAATTATTTTTGGCATGAAGTCTATTTAAAATGAAGGCTAGTAGACTTTAAATAAAGTCTGTTGAACCCATAAAAATTTAAGTAGACTTTAATGAAGTCTATTAAAATATAATTTAAATATATTTACGTCATGTTTTCTCATAATTTTATCATATTTTGCATGTACTTTTTTCCAAGGTTTCATTTGAGATATTAAGATTATGAATAAGCAAACACTCTAGAGTTTTTAAAAAATTGCTTTGTAATAATTTATCTTTACAAAATATTCATTTGTAAATAAATATTTTGATACATAATCAATAGATAGCAATCATGTTTCAAAAATCTATAAAGTAGACTTAGCAATATGTCTACGATTATTAGCTAACTACATGATCAAATCAAAAGTATCATAATTTCATAACTATAACATATTTTCTTTTAATAATCACTCAAACATATTAGAATTAACTAACACACACTGTCAAACAAAAAAAAATCTTAAGAAAATTAATGAATAATACATTGGATAATCAGAAACAAAGGTAACTAAATACGAACCCAAAAATGGATTAGCCAGAAACGTAGCTCGGCCTCTATCAAGATAGGAGAGACATCATTGAAGAATTGAGCAGAGCCTTCCCAGTGGATTTCTCTGTTCTTGTAGCCGTCGCCTGATTTGAATTTTTTTGTTTTAGTTTTGTAAGGGGCAGAGAACAAATTAGGTGTTTTTATAAGGCGATATGTAGAGGGAGTCACAACAGTTTCTTGGTTCACTATTGTTGCAATTAGTGAGGAGTTTTATTTGATAGAGTTGTGGGAGCCCGACGTTACATATAATAAAGGGAAAGTATGGCAAACACCCATGTTTGTACGATAAAAATGAAAGGTGAAGTCGATAATTCGGCTGAGTATATGATATGATTTGGACTCGATTAGGATTAAACTGTAAGGCTTCTAAAAATCGGGCCGTAACAAAACTAATGACCCACACAAAAGAGGCCAGCTTTCTTCATTTCTGGCTTAATTCTGATGTTGATGTGGAAGTATAGAAAACCCTTATTGGATGATTTTTATGCTGATGAGCCAGCTTTCTCCATTCACCTTATTGAACTTTTAGTATTGTTAGATGTAATATTTGAAAATAGAAAGAGTGAGGCTAACAGCTACATAAATAAAACATAGCAGAAGGCTGGACTTTTATGGAAGAGTACGAGTTTTTTTCATTTGTTTATTATAGTACATGCCATATGATTGAAAGTAAAATTGTAAGGTGACAACTTAACTGAAAAGTTTATGTAGTGTCCACAGTATCAGAGATGAACAATGGGAGCTAGTTTTCCTCTTGGTTCTCAACACCTGCAGCCTACATGACATACATAATGTTTTCTATTGAAATGAGGAATAGAACAACAAGTTTTGTTAATGTAAAGTATGTAGACATAGTATTACTAAATATGACCAGTGTTTGTTTTTTTAAAGATTTTTACTAATTTTAAAATAATAATGCGTTATACTTCTTTTTTATTGCCAAAGTCCCAATAATCTACTAATTCTATTTTATTACTTTTAATAATTGATCGTTATCAAATATATTAATCTGAAATTTGATAACTTTGCCAACTACCTACACTTATTAGGAAAAAAATCATTTTGGTTGTTCTGTAACATACGTTTTGCAATTATACAGTTCAAATACACAATTATCCTTGAATTAAGATTCAAATTAAGCTTCACCAACATCACTTTAATAGATTCTAAACCTTTGTCGACATTTATCATCCACACCAATGCCACATATATTGGTGAAAAATCTCACCCATGGATTGCTCCCGTTCCACTGTGAAGATATAAGTTTATATAATAAGACCGCTTGAGGACTTGTTTCATGCGCATGTGGCCGATGCATATTCCATGAGTCCCCTCCCAGACAATCCATTTCATATATTTACTCACTAGCTACTTTAAGTTGGGTACTGATGCTTATCCCAACAGTGATATCAGCTCCATACATGAACCCAACATCAGTTATTTCCGGGTGACCATATATCTGCATAATAACGAGAAAACCCACAAAACATGAAAACTGCATTTTTTTTTATTGTAGAAGATTAAATAAGAGGTTCAAAGTTGTTGTGCACTCACAAGGGAAATCTGTTTTCATAAAAAAAAAATTTTCTTTCATATTTGTTCTGATTTAGCAAGTTGGTTATATATTATATGTGAATTAATATTTTTTCTATTGCTCATCTTTATGCAACTTCAGTTTTGATTCGGTTAACTTAAGTTTTAATAAGATTTTTGGGTGTTTTTATGAGGCTGTGTTTTGTTTCCATTTTTGTGGTGTAAATCTTTTAATATGTTTGTTTTTTAAATCATATAGTTTTATTTATGCTCTTATATGTTTCTATAAATTTTTTATATTAAGTCTTTTCATTCACATGGTGTGATTATATAATTTTTATACCAGTATTTGTATTCATGATATTACTTTTAAAAAATACATTACATTTTATATGTTTTAACTTATATTTCTTATTTTATCTTTATTTTGCTATATGTTTATGATTGTCTATTAATTTGGTTGTGGTACTCCATCAAGATTTTGTTAATTTTTAGTTAACCTTAATTTAGTGGTCAAAGTAATTTTTTTTATTAGAGTAACTGTTTTTCTTTTTGTTTTCGTTGATCTTGGTTTGATGAAACATGGAAAATAAATATTGTGAATGGATTATACTTTAACAGGCCGATATATTTTAATTTTTTTTATAGTTTTATATTATATATTTTTAGTTATATTATGATTTTTAGTAAAATATATATATTTTTTATATTGTATTTTTGTTTGTCGTTTGCTTAAAAAAATATGTTTACTTTTGTTTTTGTAGTTCACATCAGGTTTTATTTTTATTTTAAATTTAAATTCAATGAAAAAGGATTTTTTTCATTAATTTAAACTTATTATTTTTATTGGTTTGAGTTTGAAAAATTCTGAAAATATAGTATCGTAATTAGGTATTGTGTGAATATTTTATAACAACAGTAAATAAAAATTATATCTATAACTCAACATACATAAAACACCAATCTTATATTTTGTATGTGTATAACTCGGCTGTTATTGGCAATCATAATGAGTGTATGCATGGTTTTTTACTTTGAAAACACTTAATCTTGGGCTAAATTTTCTCTACCACAAATCCAAGTATTCAGATGTCATCTTCTACAATCATGTGCACCTAGAACTGAGTCCAGCAAAGGGCTCTCTTAGTTAAACCATAAAAACAAAGAACAATTCTCACATAAGTAATGCTTGTATTTGGTGACAATTGGATCCACGAAAGGCTCTCTGCATATGAGCTAGCAAATGGCAATGTATCTTTGTCTTCGTTGCTATTGTTGTCAAGTATCATCATTATTTTCATCTTCAATTTTCGTAACTTTATTTCTCTTCATAACTTTCTCTGCCACTTCACACTCTTTCTCTATCTTCATCACGGTTTGTAATCCCCATGGTGATGCAAGAATTACATCCATCTCCATATCTGCAGTAAAAATCCTTACAAATATCTAGCTAGTAATCAAATCTAGATAATATACTATGATATGATAAGAAGCTCTTAATGGCTCGTGTAAGCCTCCACCTCCTCGCTAGATATTGTATGTATCTCTTCTCTACCCAGCTTTGTGATCGCCAAGTGTAACCAATAAAACCGGTTGCATACATAAGAGACCTACATGATATGTACAATAACAATTGGTTATGAAAACAAACCTCGAAGCTTAAATTTCATAGGGTTCAGCGTAAATATAAATTATACTCTAGGTTATCTTACACTCCATACTGTTAATAATCTTAGTAAACATAATGTATAGAGTTTACAGTCTTTCTAGATTTTTCATATAAATATAGCTTTTGAATACAACCCCACGTACATCATAACAAATGTAGGCGCTGTTCATTTGGTGGTCGCTGGCGTCAGCGACCAGAGTCAGCGACCAGTGACTGCGACTTCATGTCGTTGATAGTTGTTCGTTTCTACGTCGCGTGATTGATCGCAGCGACTTGTCGCTAGGTTGTTCGTTTTTATGTCGCGCGATTGATCGCAGCGACTTGTCGCTGGGTTGTTTGTTTTCATGTCGCGCGATTGATCGCAGCGACTTGTCGCTGGGCTCTTCATTTTCACGTCGTGCGATTGATCGCAGATAATTGTCGCTGGGTTGTTCGTTTTAGTGTCGCTTACGACCAAAATTTTACATTTAAAATATTTATTTAGTTTTTTTGACAAAATATTATTAATTTTTTTTTTAAATTCGTTTTAGTTACTCAATTTTTTATTTTTTATTTATACACATCTTATAAATAAAATCATATTAATAAACCAAAATATAGTTTGAAACCAAAAATCAAATGTTACAAAATTAATAAATAAAATTAAGTACAAAACCAAATCAAATAAACTAGTAAGGTAATTGATATCCTCTACTCAAGTTAGTATTAATATGATCACGTACATCTTCCATGGCTCTATCACCTCTTGGCTCATATGGAATATGTCCACCATGACCATGACCATCATCTTCATCATCTTCATCTTCATCGTCATCACCATCACCATCATCATCATCATCATCATCATCATCATCATCATCATCATCATCATCATCATCATCATCATCATCATCATCATCATCATCATCATCATCATCATCATCATCATCATCATCATCATCATCATCATCATCATCATCATCATCATCATCATCATCATCATCATCATCATCATCATCATCATCATCATCATCATC
>CAKOAT010916264.1:146511-181177 GCA_932364175.1 Eruca vesicaria subsp. sativa
TCATCATCATCATCATCATCATCATCATCATCATCATCATCATCATCATCATCATCATCATCATCATCATCATCATCTTCTTCTTCATCATCACCATGTGTATGATATCCTTCTCTTCTCTGCCAATGCACAAAATCATTATCTTCTCGATGTGAATCACGTATGAAGTTGTGTAGAGCCATCGTTGCTGTTTGATATCACTCAAATATTTAACCCTGAGGAGTGAATTACTCACTCAAATAAGAGGTTCAGTTGTAGTACTTAGGGATCGAATCCACAGGGAACTGATGAACACAAAAGATGTAATCCTAAGTGATTATGCTAGGTTGATTCAGTTTAAACTAGTAAATAACAGTTGTGAGCAATGATAAGTTGCTAAAGGGAATATGTTTAGGTTTAAAACAATAAAAGAAAGTAGTTAGATTCAAGGTTGTTATTCAGATAATCATGATTATAATGCTACAGATGTTTTAGTAAGTTGCTTGCGAGATATATAAGAACTTCAATTCTTAGACAGATCTAGTAGTAGTCGCTATACAGACTCGTCCATTGATCTTACTGCCGGCAATATCGACCGATGTTTTGACAGCGATATCGGACGATATGGGTTGCCGTCGATCGATAACTCTATAGGAGTTTCGATCGATATAGCATAAGATCGAATCAAAACTGTGTTCACCAAGATCATAGACCGGCTCTCGCACATCCCTAGAGGATCTAAGCTTATGCCAAATGATTTCAGGATAATGATTAACAAGTTAAATCACTCCATGATCATACTCTAGAGTAAGCATTAGGGTTCATCTGGATAATGAATATCACAACTCAACATTCCATAGTTGGGGCTAATCCCTCATAACTATTTGAACCCTGAATCTAACAAGTGAATCTACTCAGACATGGCTAAGTGATTCATAGCAGCAAGGTAGAAATTCATAAGATTAGAAGACTGAACTCTTGGTTCTTTGGAACAACAAATCTCTTTGTGTGCTTCTTCTGAATATAGAATTCTATAACCTCTAAGAATTAAGATGAAAATAATACTTTATTGCTAAGTATAAAATAGTATCAAAAGCACAAAACAATAGAAAGCATGCAAAGCACAAAAAAGGATGCATTGTCAAAACACATAGGAATAACTATAAATATGAGTTCCATTAGGTTAAAACCTCGTCAGGGGCAATCTTGTAATATTGGGAAAACTTGGGCTTCAAGTCGGCCAAGTCAGACTTGTTCTCCATGCTTGATATCGATCGATGGTACATGGTGTACATCGATCGATGGAGTATCTCGACTTCATCTTCTATAGAAGCGTCATCGATCGATTACACAGGATGTGTGTCGATCGATATGTATCCTTGTTGTCTGATCTTCATAGTCATCTCAGAAAACTCTCCTTTAAGCTCCATAAGGGCACCTAAATCATTACTTTACTCCAAAATGCTCCTGAACCTGAAAACATACCTAATAGACTCCAAAAAATATATAAATATTATAAACACATATCAATACCATGGCTAAAAGTGGGTCAAAACCATGGTATATCAACTCCCCAAGACTTAATCTTTTGCTTGTCCTGAAGCAAACCATTAGTTAGTCTTTTGGAAGAAGTTTAAAAACAGCTGGGACTCAATAAAATCTTAACTTTAAAATCATCACCTCTACTTTGTTGCAAGCCACATCTCATATTCCTAACTACAGAAGTACATTATACCATATCCTAGCTTAGCAACCAAATTCATCTAGCCAATCAACTTAAACAATCCTTTCTGTATATCCCCTCTACTGATTTCATTTATGCATAAAATAAAGGTGTGGGCTTAACCTTGGAAGTATTGATCAAAGAACACTTGGATTCAACTCAAACAAGTTTCAGGCATTCTCATTCTGGTTCCTTGTCTCCCTTTATCTCCTTTTTATCTCCCTTTATCTCCCTTCTCTGAATCCCAATTTTTTTTTCTTTTATATCAATCCCAATGAACAACTAATGTTCATCTTATTGATCTTTCTATTTCTGTAGCCTTTTCTGACAAAATGTAGGCGAATAGTGGGGTCATGGGTAATTTACCTCTCCCTCGCTTCCACAATTTGTGATCATTCCCTTGAATTAGAATAGTGGGGTCATGGGTAATGTACATCTCCCCTGCCTCTCAGGAAACCATCTCAATCTTTTATTTTTCTCTTTATGGGATGCCAAAGGAAATAGAGAATAAAACCAAAATTGTTGAGACTTTTACCTTCCAGACTTGCATGAGGATTCCGATCTCTTGTATACCAAGCCCCAAGACAAGCAATAGATGTCAGGTTAGGTTGGAAATCAGCTTTGGTTCTTCCAAACAATCATGAAAAGTGTTGTCATAGGATGATCGGTGATCCACTTTAGCATCTATAGTACTTTCTGCAATCAACAATTTTCAGAATGGTGCTAAAGAGTAGTGAGATAAAAAGCAAAAAAAATTTGAAATCTTTTTGTCCCTTTCTTGACTCAATAGAACCGATTTTTGAAATTTTTTTAAAGAGATCAAAAAGGTAAAGTAGCATCAGTAATTCCACTCCCCCAAACTTAAATCATACACTGTCCTTAGTGTATAACTAGTCGGAGTTAGAGCATAAGAAATCATAAATGTATAACTGATGTCGAAATTATGAACGATATACCTGACCGATGTTCGTATCGATCGATGGTGACTCACTTCCACCGATCGTCATGGATAGGGTTATGTCGGGCGATGTAGACAGGGTCTCATCGGTCGATAGAGGTAGTGATCGTGTAGCTATGTTCCTAAAAACAAACAAAAAGGAAAGTAATAAGTAAAAATAAAATAAAACTAAATAAGAAAATACTTAACAGTGGGTTGCCTCCCATTCAGCGCTTAGTTAAAGTCATTTAGCTTGATTATGGAGGTATGGTGGCTAGTGAGGTGGGTTGTTGGTACTTTTTTGGAAACAAGTATCCTCCTTGTCTTGTGATTCTTCAAACCATGAAGCTAAGAAGCTTCTTGTGGCTTTCTCGCTTCTGGTCATACTAGCTT
Source organism: Eruca vesicaria subsp. sativa (assembly GCA_932364175.1). Lineage (NCBI taxonomy): Eukaryota > Viridiplantae > Streptophyta > Magnoliopsida > Brassicales > Brassicaceae > Eruca > Eruca vesicaria. The sequence continues at coordinate 149,544 of CAKOAT010916264.1, forward strand.
ACAAATCTTGGACCTCATAGTTGATTCTCTGTAGCCACTCCTCAGTGCTTGCTAAGCTGCAGTCCTGTTGTCCAACGGTGTTGTAGATGTGCCCTAGATTAGTACTCATCTGCATTGTGTCGAGGTTTTGCACAGGGGAAGGGATAATATCAACCGATCTCGGTGTAGTTCAATCGGTCGATGTGGATGGATGTCCATCGGTCGATGGGTTCAGAGGCTCGTCGATCGATGCGGATTGTGCATGTTGGCTCGCGAGCTGGTTCTTGATGCTTTCGATCTCCATCTGAATTTCCTCTGTTGTGCATTGCAATCCCTGAACTTCACTCTGTACCGGGAACCAAAATTTGTGGAGTAATCTATACGCTTCTTCTTCACATGCTTCAATAGATCTGTAGATCTCCGTTGTGATTTCCTCAAGTTCTCCTCTGGTGTGCGATTATCGATCGATGTGCTGGGTATATCATCGATCGATAGCTTCTGGAAGTGACTTTCGATAGGTTTGTCAAAGGTCGTGTCGATCGATGCTGATGGGTCTGTATCGGTCGATTTCAGCTTCTGGGATTCAAGTTCTTCGTGAAGTGCATTCATCTCTTCTTGCAGGGCTTTTCTCTCTTTTGCGAGCGAAGTCATTGCCAGACAGATTCCACTGTAGTTCTCCTTGAAGTGATGCTATGGCTTTCTCATGTTCAGACCTTAATGCTGCCGTCTCCCAGTTATGTTCACCGGCTCTTCCATTCAGCATGTATGTGACCTCTGCTTGTGTGTAGAGCTTGCAGACTGGAACTCCTTTAGCAAACTGTTCAGCGTATTCTGGTAGATAGAAACAAGAGCGCCCAAACAGTGTGGCTCTATTCAGCAGCTTCTCAATATCTTCTTTGGAAACCTGGATGATATCTCCAGCTACGCTTCTTGCATTACCATGCTCATCTCTGTACACACCATATTCGTCCTTCTTTTCCCAAAAGAAACGACAAATCCCGGATCTGAAGGATCGTTTCCCAAATTCTTGTTGTATATCGGTCAATGCACGTCGCCATGTATCGATCGATGCTTGTTGAAATTTTGGGTAGGAGGAACTGGTCATCTGAAGGATGTTTGAAAAGTCTTCTTTGGAGATTGGAATGATTCTTCCATCTAGTGCTCGTGCATGGCCTTCTGGATCCCTGAAAATACCAAACTCATCCGGTTTTAGTAATGTAAAATCGAAATTATGTGTTTTTACCTCGGATGGTGTATTGGTGTCATCGATCGATGGGATAGCAGGTGCATCGGTCGATCTGTTGAGGAACATGTCCATCGATGGTTGGTGCTCCATGTCGGTCAATGCGTGTGCTTCAGGTCGGATCGCAGGTTGTAGTGGTGATGTGTCCACTGCAAAACTCTCATTGTAACTGCTTGCCCAACTTCCAATCGAGTAAACTCTATCGTTTGGCTCATGTGGGACATAGACTGGTGCACAGTAGGGTTGTCGCTCGTTGATTCGCAACTTCGTTTGAGCGATCTGGGTTGGGCATATCGGTCGATGAAAAAAGGTCTCTATCGGTTGATGCTCCGAAGATGAAGGATGAGAGAGGAAGTCTTACTTCATCTTCTCGAAGAAATCTAAACTCTGTGGCTCGTTCCTCTTCATAATCTTCATCATACTCCTCCTGAGTAGTGATGCTAGCTAGCTCTGGCATGTAATGATCGTTTTCCTAATCGTCTGCGCTCAAATCGCCTTCTGAACTCGTCTTCGATTTGTTGGAATACCATATCGATCGATGACCATGGGTGTCTATCGGTCGACTCGGGTTGATTGGTATCGGTTGATGGTAGAAGACTGCCATCGGTCAATACTTCTGGATCGGTTTCGTACTCGGCCATGGAATCATACTCGTGGGCACAAAAAGAAGTTGCTACGAGTGCTGGGCTCTTTATCCTTGAAAACTTAATGACTGGAACAGGATTGTAGTGGATGGTAGGGTTGATGAGGGTTAGGCAGAGCTTGTTGGATTTGAGGTCACAAACCGCTCCAACTGTGGCTAAGAAGGCTCTTCCAAGTAATAGAGATGTCTTGAAGTTGAGTTTGTTGGCCAGGACATGGAAGTCTATAGGAATTAGGCATCTTCAATCTGTACCTCAAGGTTTCTAACTATTCCTCCAGAGTTCTGCTGAGAACAATCCACAAAGATGAAAGATTCTTCAGTAGGCTCTATCTTCAGACCTAGTTGGTCTTCCATAAGCTTGGGTAGAATGCTAACTCCAGATCCTGTATCGCATAGAGCACGAGGGAATTCAACACCTCTGATGGAACATGGTATTGTGAACTTCCCTTGATCGCTCTTCTTCTCCAGTGTGATCTTCTTCCTTAGACTATCTCTGACTTGGTGAAACATTCTCATGATGTCTTCTTCTGTCTTTCTGGTCTCTCTGAAAAACATCCACAATCTATGTGAAAAGTATGTTTCTTCAAAGGGTTTCTCTCTAGGTATTCTCAGAACTCTTTTTCCGGAGCTTGACAATTCTTTCTCATTAGCTTCCATTTTATAAGGCTTGGGTATCTTCTCTTTCCTTTTTCTGAGAACTCTTCCATGATTTTCCTTTTCTATCTCCATAGACTCAAAGATATCTGTGGGTCTCTCCATGATGGCTTTTTGAGGGCTTCTGGAAGTGTAATACTTCTCCCGGAATGCGTCAATACGTGCACTATCTATCTTGGGAAGTTGCACTCGGCGTTGGGGTACCGTCTATTGGGCGACACTGACTGGAATGCGTCGTTCGATATCAAGGTCTTCATGTCAATCGATGGGAGGGTCATCATGTTGATCGATGTCATGCAGATCGATTTTGACAGGGACGGTCGGTTGTGAGTGTCGTGCTGCAAAGGCTTCGTGAGGCATAGTCTTGACGGCACTACACTCGGGAGGGTATTCGCCTAAGTCCATCGATCGACACTCATCAAATTGTATCGATCGATGTACTCTGGATCGTATCGGTCGATGATCACGGGATGAAATCGATCGATAATAGTCGCGTACGAGGTCTCTCTCATCATCAGATCTTTGAATCTCTTCTACTACCTCTTGCCAAAAAGTCATCATCCAGGATGGCATTGATGTTATGGTTGTTGGCAAAAACCTGCTTCTTTAGTGCTTCTCTTGTCTGAAACACCTGAGTCTCTAGCTTCTTCACATGGGTGTTTAAAGTATCTAGCTTTGTGGTGAGGGTGCTGTAGACAGAGTCAATCTTTCCATTGAAGCCTGTCTGGAGTTTTTGCTGACTCTCAAGAACCTTGTCTAGTATCTCCTCCAGTTTACTATCTTGGGTGGGTGGGTGTGGGTTTGAGTAGAATGAGTTCCCATAGCTCATGTTGTTGTTGGGGTTGCTGCTGCTGAAGGTGTTGGGCTTCTGTGAACTCTGGTTGAAGTTACTTCTATGGCCTGTGAAGTTTATGTATCCTCCTTGGTTACCAGATCTCTGAAAACCAGCTCCACTGATCCAGTTCACATCTTCTTCTGCATAATCTTCACCTGCAGTGTCTGCATCCTCCACTGAACAAATTTGCTTGTTTAGTAACTTCGGAACGGTATCCAGCTGTCCTTGCACTTCATTGATGTATTTCTTCCCAAGGAATGATGTAGCTTTTGTCTTCACAAATTTCTTTGTGCTAATGCTGGAAGCTAAGTTATAAATTAACTTCACAGCCTCTTGTGGATTCCTGGAGTTGAAGTTTCCATCACTAGCTGTATCAAGATCCCTTTGATAATCCAAGGTGATGCCTCTGTAGAAAGTGCAAAGCAGTTGTACTTTGTTGAATCCATGGTGTGGGCAATCTCGTTGGTAGGACTTGAATCTGTTCCATGCATCTTTGAATGACTCTTCAGGATTCTGAGTGAATGTAGCAATCTTTCTTCTCCACTCTTCAGCGCGTGACTCATCAAAAAAGTTACGCAGGAATGCGTTTTTGATTTCGCTCCAGGTTGTGAGAGAACCTGGTGGTAGTTGCCTCAGCCACTGCAAAGCTTCTCCAGATAGAGAGTATTTGAAAAGCTTGTAGAGAAGATAGTCTTGAGGGACTCCATTAGCTTTTATGATGGTTATGAGATCCTCGAACCTCTCCAGATGGTCCATAGGATGCTCATGGGACAACCCACAGAAGTGTATTTTTCCTACAAGTGTGTAGTACTGTGGCTTAAGCTCGAAATCTCCTCTCTGAATAGCAGGAGGGCAGATGGCTGATCGGTTGGAATATAACTGATCTGGATGGTTGTAGTCAGCCAAAGTTCTAGCTTGGTGAGCCTCTTCTACGGGTTAAATGATGTCCATAGGTGCAGTTTCTTGCTCAGGAATGATCTCCTTTTGAGCGTTCAGCTTCTGACCTGCTGCATTACGCAGGTGACCATCTTGATCACGCAGGTCTCCATTCTCATTGGTAGTGAGAATAATAGGCGCTACCATCTCTCGCCGGTTAGTATCGATCGATGTAAGGTGAGGTATATCGATCGATGTCAGATGAAAGGTATCAGTTGACGAACGGTTGTTGATGTCGATCGATGTGACGGTGAGAGTATCGGTCGACGAAGAAGGTGTCTCGGTCGACGGTGGTAGGCGAGTATCGGTCGACAAAGAGAGTGTTGATGTCGATCGATGCGGAACGTAAGTCTTTGCGGATGCTACGTTCCAAGCTGTGAGGGTCTTCTTAGTACACAAGTTGATTGTTCTTGTTGCTTCTAGTACTGCTAGGTATGTACCTGAAAAAGACAAGAATTTTTTTTTGTGTGAGAAGATGAATAAACAATAAAAGAAAAATAACCTAGACCTAATCAGATTAAATCTAATGGCTATCAAAGTTCCCCGGCAAAGGCGCCTAATTTGATATCACTCAAATATTTAACCCTAAGGAGTGAATTACTCTCTCAAATAAGAGGTTCAGTTGTAGTACTTAGGGATCAAATCCACATGGAACTGAGGAACACAAAAGATGTAATCCTAAATGATTATGCTAGGTTGATTCAGTTTAAAATAGTAAACAGCAGTTGTGAGCAATGATAAGTTGCTCAAGAGAATAGGTTTAGGTTTAAAACAATAAAAGAAAGTAGTTAGATTCAAGGTTGCTATTCAGATAATCATGATTATAATGCTACAGATGTTTTAGTAAGTTGCTTGCGAGATATATAAGAACTTCAATTCTTAGACAGATCTAATAGCAGTCGCTATACAATCTCGTCCATCGATCTAACTGTCGGCAATATCGACCGATATTTTGACAGCGATATCGGACGATATGGGTTGCCGTCGATCGATTACTCTATAGAAGTATCGATCTAGCATAAGATCGAATCGAAACTGTGTTCACCAAGATCATATACCGTCTCTCACACATCCCTAGAGGATCTAAGCTTAAGCCAAATGATTTCAGGATAATGATTAACAAGTTAAATCACTCCATGATCATACTCTAGTTAGCTACTCTAGAGTTCATCTGGATAATGAATATCACAACTCAACATTCCATAGTTGGGGCTAATCTCTCATAACTATTTGAACTTTAAATCTAACAAGTGAATCTACTCAGACATGGCTAAGTGATTCATAGCAGCAAGGTAATAATAGAAATTCATAAGATTAGAAGATTGAACTCCTGGTTCTTTGGAACAACAAATCTCTTTGTGTGTTTCTTCTGAATCTAAAATTCTATAACCTTTGAGAATTAAGATGAAAAGAATACTTTATTGCTAAGTATAAAATAGTATCAAAAGCACAAAACAATAGAAAGCATGCAAAGCACAAAAAAGGATGCTTTGCCAAAACACATAGGCATAACTATAAATATGAGTTCCATTAGGTTAAAAACTCATCAGGGGAAATCTTGTAATATTGGGAAAAACTTGGGCTTCAAGTCGGCCAAGTCAGACTTGTTCTCCATGCTTGATATCGATCGATGGTACATGGTGTACATCGATCGATGAAGTATCTCGACTTCATCTTTTATAGAAGCGTCATCGATCAATTACACAGGATGTGTATCGATAGATATGTATCCTTGTTGTCTCATCTTCATAGTCTTCTCGGAAAACTCTCTTTTAAGCTCCATAAGGGCACCTAAATCATCACTTTACTCCTAAATGCTCATGAACCTGAAAACATACCTAATAGACTCAAAAACATATATAAATACTATAAAAACATACCAGTACCATGTCTAAAATTGGGTCAAAACCATGGTATATAACTGTTACTAGCTTTATTCATTTGACCAAACCATACTTTGGATGCCTACAGTCAAAAATTCTCCATGTTGCTTTCCACACTCTAAATGTCCTCTCAATCACAGATCGCATGCTTGAATGTCTCCGGTTGAACACCTCTCGAGTGTTCGTTGGTGGTCCTCCTCTGCTGTACTGATCGAGATGATACCGAACTCTACGATACGGACCAGGATACCCTTTTCTTGTAGAATATCCCGCATCAACCAAATAATACTTTCCAGTTGGCGGATGTGGAAAAAAATGCTCATTCCTCGCACAATAAGTCAATACCTTTGTGTCATGTGCTCTACCCGGGACACCCACATAAGCATATATGAACTTCATATCAAAGTTACATATAGCAAGGACATTCATGGTCGGCTCCTGTTTTCTACCTCTGTATGCTGCTGCATTTTGATTCGGAGGACGAACTGAAATATGAGTTCCATCCAAAGCTCCAATACAATCTCCAAAAAATGGCCAGTAACGATCATCACCTCTGAAAGCAGGACATACTCTTGTGAACTCTCCATCTTCTGGTTTTAGTGCATCTGCAGAAAATTTCAAGAGAGCACTCAAAACCTCATTAAGTTTCCTTTTGACCGTATCCAACGAACGCTGATATCTTTGTGCAATAACCTGTATTGTCTTATCTTGACCCACCACTTCAAGGAACATTGCAACCGCTTCTTAAATGTAGACATTGATCGTCTCTTACAACCCATATCTTGTCGCTAACATCTTACACAAATCCTGAAATGTCCTCTGATTCATGAGAAGAATATCATAGCACTGTTGATCTGACCCATGCATAAGCTGCTGAACATGACGCCAACCAGCACCTCGATCTGTTCTATGAAGCAATCTCTCTGGCTTTAGCACATCAACTTCCTGCTCTTCCTCATAATCATCATCATCATCATCCAAGAACCACCTAACCATCTGTAAAACATAAAAATCAGAGTCATTACATTTAAAACCAACACGGTATTCAAAGTCATAAAAACACAGAAACCGTTCATATTAAAACAGTCACTCTTAAAAGAAACAATCTGAGTCATATAAAAAAAGAAATAAAAAAAGAGTCATACGCTTAAAACAAATAGTACAATCTAATTCATACTGAAACACACTACAATCCTTCATACATCTTAACTCCAATCATATTCTCAAGATAGCTAATCTTATCATCATCACTAGAGAAAAACATAAAAGCCATTATGTTTCCTTCATCAGCTTTGAGATGGTTAACTGCAGCAATGTGAAATGGTGACCACTTTATCACTCCAGGCAGCTCATTAAGTATCTCCAACACAAGGTCCACACGGAATTTACGATCCTGCTGCAACACCACACGATCATCTGCCATTATCTCTACCATCTTTTCAGCTATTTTATTTTTTTTCAGCCAGAATTGCATTCCGTATAACATAAGGCTCTTGATCAAATTCCTTACGCTTTCTTTTTGATGTTGAACATCCAGCTCTACTTGTTCCTTCTCTTGGTGCTGGCATATCAGTGTCAACTGAATCAGACTCGTCATCCTTCTCTGTATCTACTCTAGAATATAAGCTAGCTTCTCCTTGCTGAGAACACCATCCTTCTGCTCCAGTTACAGTAACAGCAACAAACTCTGCTTCAAAAAAATCCATGTTTGGAGGCATTTTGTTCTTGTAATTTCTTGCACCTTGCCATTCCTGTTTAGGAGAAAAAAGTTAATGTACTTAAAGACAGATTGTATTTTTTTCATGCTAGTATACTATTAGAGCAACTAAGAGAAAATTACTTACCGCAATGCGTTGATCCCACCAAGCATCTGACATCTTCAACCTTCCCATAGCATCATAGACAAGCCCCGTTCTATTATGAGTCAGTTTCTTAAACGTAAACTTGACATAAGCTTTTCTACTAATATCAACCTTGTTCTTAAACCTGTCCCATATCCATCTCTTACTAAATTTCTCTTCAAACTTCTTAATGATGAATTCTTTTCCAATTGAATTTATGCCACTCTTTGGTCTGTTCCCTTTCTTTTTCTCATCAGCATAAAGAGCAAAAAAATACCGAAATTCTTCGTCGGTCTAAGTCTAAATAACAAGTCACATTAATAGACAAACAAACTAAACTAGCACAAAAAACAATCACAAAACATCTAAAAAACTATAAGTGTATAAAACACTTACAACATCATTAGACATTGTTCTTGTCTTGTTGTGATTCCTGTCCAAATCTTACCAAGAAAAAGATAACATAAGTCATTAGTTCTAGCTCTATATGATAAAAAAAGATAACACGGCAAACATAATAATTCATTAAAAGATACTCAAGAAATGTTTTAAGCCACTAAAGATATTTAGTCTGTTTCGATCAAGTCAATTTTCTTGCAACTCTTTGAAACAATATGGTTTATGAGTTTCTATATTTAGAAAAGAATCCATGCTGTATAGCATGTGCCAAAGGAAAATTTACAGGGTTTTTAAACTTCTCCAACCATATGATAAACATAGTTTGTTTGGGTAATATGTTCCTCTTTGTATTATCTAACGACTTCTGCTTCTCTTTCAAACATAACACCAACACTAGTACAACCTCATTGCAGTGAAGATAAACCAGACACAGCGAGGAAATAGAAACCAAAGAAAGAACACAGCATGGTTAGGTCAACTAATTATATGGAAACTTCGCCACATCAAACCTTCATACGGTTTGAGCTCCAGAGAAGAGTTATGGTTTGGGGACTCTACAAAATATGTCTCATTTACGATAAGGCTTATAAGGCTTACATGTTTAAGGCTTACATGTTACAGACATCACACACAAAACCATTGAACGTGGTTTATAATCAAAATATAGCTTGGATTAAACTAAAAGCAACCCATATCAGGAATAAAAAACCCAACAACCAATTTAATTAATCTACTTTTTAGATCCTCACCATGTCTGTGAAATTGGGTTACACACAAAAATTGGATTCAGATTGTGGAGAAAAAAGCCCCAAATCGAACCCTAATTTTCTGAGGACAGAGAGAAGGAGAGAGAGAGAGAGAGAGAGACCTTTGAGTTTTCCTGGTGAAGCAAGCAAGATATATGAGGGTGAGATCTTGGTGAAGAAACGGCGAGGAAGAGATGAAGGTGTGGAGACGAGGGTTTGTCGCGTGTTTTCTGGTCGCGAACGCTACAATTTCTAGCGTCCCAAAATTTTAAACGCTGGACGCTAGCGTTTGGTCGCTGCGACCTGTCGCTCAACCCGCGACCACCAAACGAACATCGTTTCGCCGCTGACGCTAGCGACCACCAAACGAACAGGGCCATGAATTGTGTGGGCACCTTTTTGTTTCCTTCCAGCTTTCCTGTTCCTAACATGTCACATTCAGTCCACGCATTTAAGCCAAAAAAATGAACAATGAATCTGTGGAAACTGAAAAGGGACTTTGACCTTCCAATGGTTTCCGCAGATTGAGTTCCCAACAAATTAGTCATCAAATCTAATTGCTGGACTGGACCACGTGTTCACCAGGGGAAAACAAGTTGTTCTATAAGAGATGTCACTATAGAGAAACACACATTATACTTCAAATATATATTGACATCGTGTACTGAACATAAGAAAATAATTTCAAAAAAATAACATTACAAAGCCAATTACAATCTACAAGATCACACAATGACTATTATTTCCTATTAAGATAAAATGTGATAAAATAATGTATCTCTGAAAACGACGTTTTGTATATGTGAAAAAAGTGTTTCAAAGAAATAAAAAGAATGTACAAATGGAAAACATAAGATGAGGCAAAATGTTATTCCAAAGAACATGTCATAACAACTTTATGGGTCACGTTGATTTCGACGGAAATTAAATAGACTCCACATGTGAACAAAATTCTGCAGCTTTTGGATCACCAAAAAAGCTACCCTAGCCAAAAAATTGGATACGAAGATATGTAGACCACTACAAGAAAGAAGGTTTTTTCTGACAGAGATTATGACCGATATTTTTTTGGCCGGAAATTTTCAACAGATTTCCAAAGGAAATGTAATTTGGTCAGAAATTTCCGACGGTTAACAATCCGACAGAAAACGTTCAAAAATTTCCAACTGTTTCCAACTAAAATAATTTAAAATATTATCCGTCAGAAGATCTTGGGAAATCCATTGGAAATTTCCAACCAACAACACATCGGTCAGAAAGTTCCAATGGATTTAATCAAAATTTGAAATTTTTTGTAGCAGTTGGGAATCGGTCAGAAATAGTCATAAGTCGGTCAGAAATTTTGTCTTTAAATACCATAATCACAATCCTCGCTCATTCACAGATTTAACTCTACAAAAAAATTCTCTACAATACAAAATGTCTTCCTCAAATCATAATGGATATTTTAGGTCTTGGATATATCACAATCATCAAGATCCATCTACTGAACTTGTGAGAGAGAGTTTACGGAAGGTCTGGTCATTTGCCTCAAAACAGCAGAGGACTTTGGAAATAGGTAAGATGTATTGACCTTGTTCAGTTTGTCAAAATCGTAGATTTAGTAGTGTAGGAGGCAGTTATATAGTAAAGGATTTATGACGGGTTATAAAGTTTGGTATTGGCATGGTGAAACTAATTTATGGTGAATTTCGGTAGTACTAATGAAGAAAATTATATGGTGAAGGGGGGGGGGGGTAGGAGAACAACAAGGTGGCTTAGAGATCAACATATAGGAAACTGGTCAAATGGTTGAAGATAAGTATAGAGTGGAGGAACCAAAATTTTGAAGTGCAAAAATTTTGTGATATGTTAGATGCAGCAAAACATTCGTTATATGATGGATGTAGAGATGGTATTTCACCTCTTTCAGCTGCAACAAAGATGATGTCTATTAAAATAGATTATAACTTAAGCGAAGATTGTATTGATGCAACAGCTGGTTTTGTGAAAGATATATTGCCGGAAGATAATCCTTCACCAAATACATATTATGAGATACAAAAATAGGTTTCGAGGTTGGCTTGCCCTATCAAATGATAAATTTTTGCATGAAGAACTATATGCTATACTGGAGAAGGGATGTTGATCGTACTAGTTGTCGATTTTTTCACAAACCATGGTTAAAAGAAACAATTCGAAATACTAAAATCCCGTATAAGAGAATGTGGCACTTGCCAATAATAGACGGACTAAAGAGGTTATACCAATCCAAACATACTGGTGAGGCTATGAGATGGCACGGTGAACATAATAGCGACGGAGAAATTTCTCATCCATCAGATGCAAAACTGTGACAACATTTTCAGTCAGTGTATCCTAGTTTTGCATCTGAGAGAAGAAATGTTTACCTTGGATTAAGTACGGATGAATTCAACCCGTTCGGAAGCCATGGGAGAAAATATTCTCTTTGGCTAGTTGTTGTAACACCATACAACTTACCTCCATCTTTGTACATGAAACGAGGGTTCTCTTTCTCACAATTCTAGTTCCTGGTCCTGCGCATCCTAAAAGATCTCTTGATATATATGTGCTACCATTGATTCATGAGTTGAAGATGTTATGGGACGAAGGAGTTGAAGTGTATAATATATCTTGTAGGCCAAATTTTACAATGCGTACAGTGCTTATGTGGACCATAAGTGACTTTCCTGCATACAGAATGTTGTTTGGGTGGACAACACATTGAAGATTAGTGTGTCCCTTATGTCAAGATAACACAGCTGCATTTCAACAGAAGAATGGAAGGAAGACATGTTGGTTTGATTGTCATACACGATATCTACCCCATGATAAGACTTAACGAAAAAACACCATTTTTTTACTAAGAACAAAAAGGTTTTTGATGGTCCACCACCAGAAATACATAGAAATTCTATCATGACTCAACTCAGAGATTTTGGTTTCGAAGCGTCAACTAAATGTCGTGGAAATAGTCATGATCCAGTTTATGGATATGGGGAACATCACAACTGGCACAAGAAAAAAAATTTCTGGAAGTTTCCGTATTGGGAGATTCTTCTACTTAGGCATTATGTAGATGCACATAGAGAAGAATATCTTTAACAACATCATGAATACCATTCTCAATGTCAAAGGAAAAACAAAAGACAACCTAAAGTTCAGATTAGACTTGCTAGATATATGTGCCTGGGATATTCTCCACGAGGATGGGAGAGGAAGACTTCCAATGCCTATCTATCGGTTAGATGCGGCTGCAAAACAAGGTTCTTCGACCAGAATATAGATGACATCAAATTCTCAGATGGATACGCGTCTAATCTAAGGAACTGTGTTAATCTCGCAGAAGGAAAGTTTTCTGGTTTGAAAAGTCATGATAATTTTCATATTTGACATAATTTTTTCTTTGTTACATGAATAGCAGATTTCTTTCGAGATTTGTGCTCGAGATCATTAAAAACAGATGGAATCAGAAGCTCGAAAGAAAAGATTCTGATAATTCAATGTAATCTCGAGAAGATTTTTCCACCTTCTTTATTTGATGTTATGGAGCATCTTCCAATCCATCTCGCTCGAGAGGCAGAATTCTATGCATCATTTCAAGCAAAGAGTGAAAAATTTAAGCCGAGCTGAGGGCTCTATTTTTTCACAAAGCATCAATGAGGAAATGTAACAGTTTGGTTCTTACTATTTTCCCCAGAAGTAGAGACTAAAAGTCGAAAACCTTTAAGACATGATGACAGAGGGCAGAGATAATATGTTTATCGTGTCGAGGTGTCTAACATATTTTTCCAAATTGGTCGATTAAGTGGAAGACGAAAAAGTAGAAGACTCATCGAACATGAGCAGTTGCACTTACATATAAGTACATTTTAGCAAAATACGAAGTAGTAATGACATATGAAAGGTAGTTTTGTTTTAGTATGATGTATTAAAAAACCTATTTTGTTAATAAATTTGTAACAAATTATGCTTTCAATGGCAGTATTTACATGGAGCAGCAAATAAGGGGTGCATATCCTAATTACACTGAGGACCAGGTATCTGCACTTAAGGAAAATGAATTCGTAAATTGGCTTAAATTCTATGTAAGCTTTTCGAATCTATTCTCTATTACTTCTGAATTTTAGAACTTTTTTACATGCTGGATTACTTAAATTTGACTATTATACATGTAAGGTTCTCGTCTAGAGGAGATCCAGTTAAACCATGGTTACATGAGTTGGCCTTGTCCATTGGGCCCAAATTTTATGCTGTGTCGTACCCAATGTACTGCACGTGTGGATATGCTTTTAAGATTTCCAGTGAGAACAATACACAACCAATTATAAATCATGGAATATCTGATAGATATGGCGAAGTAATTTACTACGCTATTTTGCGTGAGATATTGGAGATTCACTATCCGGGGATCCTTAATTTGAGGTGTATTGCCTTCTTTGCTGATTGGTACAACCCAATTGTTGGATATGGTGTACAGATTCACGAATTTGGAGTAACATCCGTTCATTCCAGAAGGAGACTTGCAAACTGTGATCCATTCATTCTGGCTTCACAAGCATATCAAGAATTATATTCGCTATCCTCGTGTGACTAACAAACAAGACCCTTGGATCACCGTGACCTATATAACTCCAAGGGGGAAAGTAGAAGGAGTTTCGGATACAACCGCGATGCAACAATCTTCGAGCAATTCCATAGATGATCTTCATGTTAATAACGATGAAATCGGTCTTGTTGTTGATTTTACTGGTGAATGCGACAGCGAAGTGTACTCAGATTCGGAGTCGGAGAGAGGAGAATTCAGAGTATTCCTCTAATTCAGATTAATTAAAAACTTGTATAAGTTAAAAATATATTTTTTATTTTGTAATATTAAAGAGAAAATGGTGGTCCTAAGAAACTATAGAAATGGTAAGTGTTATCTTTTTATGAAATATTACTAATTTCCTCATACATTTAACTCATATTCTTACATCATTTGTGTGTTTAATGGAAGGCTGTTGAAAGGGGTGGTGTTCCACCAGATTGGTTAGATTTTATGAGGGATATGCACACCAATAAACAAACCAGTGAGGTGCAAGATCTCGTTGCGAGAGAGCTGTTGGAAACTCTGACTAAGCTAAAGGAAGACAAAGAAGCACAACTTCAGCAGTGTTAGTTGTGTGCCAATGATGGATCTACAGCTTCCAACATGATGTCCCGCAAAGAGATCAACCTAATGGTTCTCGAGGTATTTCTAGTTTATGTGAATTTAACAAGTAATTTATAGTTCTTACTAAATTTTTAAATTTTCCTATTTTTCTTTTGTAGAATGTTCCTCTTAAGAAAGGTCGTCGCTATGGTATCGGTCGTACCTCGCAGGGTATCACAACCTCATAGTCTAAGCTCTCTTTTTCTTCCTTGAGTATTGTTCAAGACATGGTACGGATGAAGATGGAGTTTGATGAAGAGCAGAGAAAACATCAAGAGATGATGACGGAGCTTGATCAAGATCCGACAATACGCCAAGCTTCATAACGTCGTCAGTTTCATTTCCAACTTTTACCCTTTACAGTTCTCTGCATCTCAAAGCCAACCCGACTTTGAAATCCAAAGCCCCGATGAGTAATGTTTCTAGTAAGGAACTTTGTTTGTCAATTTTTTTTATATTCTATTATGTTTGAATTAAGCACTTTAGTATGTTTGCAGACAATGAAAATGTAAAATTATGTACTTTATCAATGTATTTTAATCTTTGCAAAAACTTCTAACCGAATTATCGGTCAAAAACTTATGACCGCAGTATCCGTCAAATATTTCTGACCGAAACTTTCGTCAAAATTTTCTGATCAAAGTATTCGTCAAAAGTTTCCGTCCAATTTGTTCTTCAGAAGTTTTCTGACGGACCTGCCGTCTAAAATTTTTGACCGTTAAAATTTGTTGGTTATCGATCAGAAATTTCTGACCATTTCCGAACACTAAGAAATTTCTGTCCATATAGATCTGACAGTCCATCCTGTTGGAAATCCGTCAAAACGGGCCATCTCCGACGGTTTTCTAACATATATGGCCGTCAGAAATTACATGATTTTCTTATAGTGACATGTGAAGAAATAAACTATATATAAGATTTTATATACACAGTTGGAAGTAGCTGGTGTCAATAAAGATCACAAAATCACGTTACTTTAACGAGTGAAAAATCTAACATTAGCTTTGATGCTGGATTTACTTTCTCGTTTACCATAAATGGTCCATCAAGAAGA
Organism: Eruca vesicaria subsp. sativa; assembly: GCA_932364175.1. Lineage (NCBI taxonomy): Eukaryota > Viridiplantae > Streptophyta > Magnoliopsida > Brassicales > Brassicaceae > Eruca > Eruca vesicaria. Next base: position 164,951 of record CAKOAT010916264.1, read on the forward strand.
ACAATCTGTCCCATATTTCTAAACACTCGGGTTCAAGCTGAACAGTCACACAAAAAAATTTATAAAGAACTTGGTCTCTTTATTGAATGTTTAGAAACTTATGCTCAAAACTAAACACTCTTCTATCGTTATATCAATACCACAAATTCGGTATGTATATATATAGTAGAGTAGATATTCTTTTCCTATTGATAATAGAAAACTCCTAATACTACTAGGTTTATAACAAAGCTTATCTTATCCTTAACCAACTTGTTAAAGGATACCTTGAGGTCCAGGTAATCAAAGCTTACCCAACAATTTCCTTCTAAGTTTTAAAGCAGTGTTAGACAAGTCTTGAACTCCTATCAAGTCTCTCATCTCAATGAACTTAATTCTTGCCAAATATTTAGTGAGGATATCAGCCTTTTGTGACATTCCCGGTGTTGGAAACAAATATCTAGGCACCAGATTCCTCTAGCTCCCGGGCTGGGCACCAGACTCAAAACTCCTGCTTTGATGGGACCCAAGACCCAGACCCTGCTTCCAGGTTTCCAAGGTCCAACCCCTGTTCCAAAACCAACTCCTGGGTAAAACGGAAATTCTCCATCCAAGGAAATTCGTCCATATTTATCAATATGAAAGGTTTTAACCTAATACATCCGACATCTACACCTATAAAATGGTAGCCCAAACCTTAGAATAAGGGATCGACACCTTAGAGATTGAGAGACTAGAACTAGGCGGCTAGAATTAGGGTTCTTAGACCAAAACCTTGTAATCCCTATTCGATTGATCAATAAAACGTCTCATTCTATTGTTTCTCTTTGTTCATACTCAAACCTCTAGTGTTTCGTAGTACTAAAACGACCCTACATAAAAATACCATAACAGCTTGACGCTAGAGGGAGGGGAGTAATCCAACTACCGGACGATGACACTAGAAGATCTAGTCGAACAAACCGGAACTACTCCGAGAGAAACCGAGCTCCTCAGCCATTTCGATATCCTTCAAGGAGAAATCACCGAGTTTCTCAAGGCTCAAGAGACAGCAGGCGACAGCTCCGAGCTTCTTCAAGAAGTTCAAACCCTAAAAGCTAAGCTTGACTAACACGGTAAGCAATTACAGCAAAGCGCCGAGAAAGTGGGGGCACTCGAAGCCGAGAATCATCTTCTTCAAGGAGAAAACCACGACCTCGGAGAAAACAGCAACAAGCGCCGAAAGTTTCAAACCCTTCGTACCATGCCTTCCCTCGACACTCCCATCGATGAAGACTGTGCGACTCGACGACCAACTCTCGAAGATAAATAACTTGGGAACAAAGAAACTATGACGAGGAAAGCACGGGTGACGATAAGCAAAAACTCTTACATGGAAGACGAGGAATACTCACCCGACAATCCTCGATCTCGGATCCAGCCTTCGTCGCTTGCCTCGGGAAGATGTTCCCCGAAAGATTCAACACCATCCAGTCCATGGTGGAAAGACTTCCACGCGTAGCTCCCCCTATTAGGAGAAGTGATCCCAACTTTTATTCCGACACGCCTTTCGTGGAAGAAATAACCTAAGTCGAGATAGGAAATTCTCCTTCCCCGCCATGAAGACATACGACGGAACTAGTGATCCAGATAACCACGTGGCTCTTTAAAAGCAAGGGATGCTGATAGCCGCGATCCCCCGAGGATTAACAGAACCTGCCATATGCAGAGGCTTCGGCTCAACCCTGACCGGTCCTTCCCTCCAATGGTACATCCATCTCCTCACAAAGTCCATAAAGTCTTTCGCAGAACTTAGCGACAGATTCGTGGAGCAATTTGCTAGTAGCAGAAACCTGGAAAAGAACTCTGATTACCTCTACGAGGTACTTCAACACAGAGTCGAACCACTAAGGGCCTACATCGCACGCTTCAACCAGGAAAAAGTAGCCATTATCGAGTGCAACACATGGACAGCTATCTCTGCCTTCAAAAGGGGTCTGCTCCCCGAGGGAGACCTGTATAAGGAGCTAACCAAGTACCAATGTAAGACAATAGAGGATGTCTTGTCTCGAGCCTGGGCACAAGTAAGATGGGAAGAAGACGTCACAAGTTGAGCTATGGCCCAGCAGAAGCAAAAGCCAATTTTGAACAAGCAACTAAGGAGCGACTGTTGGGCCCAAATATGACCTGTTAGCTGCAGCTGACAGGCCTGAATAAAAGTAACTGATAATGGGCTCTTATAAAGCCCATTAGTAATTACATCTCGAGAAAAGAGTTAGAAAGAAGCCGGAGGCTGTTTGCTAAGGAAAGAGCGCCACCAAAACAAGTCACGGATGATGGTGCAATTGGTAGAAAGAGCTCAGGATAACGAGCGCACGTTGCATCAGCTAACTGCTCGACAGCAACGGTTCGAGGAAGTGACTAGACCTCTAACCGAGACAACTCATCTGTCGCAACGCCAAGGATCGGGAGTCACCTTCCGAGACCGACTGACCGATTCCTCCTTCCCTCGCGGACACCTGGATTTTTCCCCAAACAGAACTGCTCGTGATGGGCAAGAGCCTATTCTCCGGACACCTCATACTGGGACAACCCCAGTATTCAGTCCACCTGTAACTAGCGCAATGGGAAGGAACATAGCGACAACAAGCTCTACACCCAATAGGGTTCACGAACAGAGCACACGATTACCGCCTCCGCCACCTATTTTTAGGTCCGGAGAAGGAATGTTTTTCCCTCCTAAGGGAAGAGCACCGGCTTCAGCTTACCAAAATGGGAGCGCAATCCCTAATCGAGACAGGCACCCGAGGACGGAAGCTGATCCTACAGCTCACCCCCCTGGTCGCGTCCCTCAAGGTGGCCCTGAGCTAGCGAGCGATTTAGCCCACCTAACGCTTGGGAGAACGACGACGCTCGACTCCATCAAGAATCTCCTCATCAGATTCATCATGACGACCCAACCGTCCTTCCCCTAGAAGGAACTGAGGCTATTCGCCGATACATGGAGCAAACTCACGCAGCTCTCCAAAAGTTGAACGCTCAAGTACACAAAGCAACGAGCTCAGCTCCCGAAATCGAGAGCTTGATTGAGGAAACCCGTGGAACCCCATTCACAAACAAAATTGCTAGCACTTACAAAAGAGATACCCGAAAAATTAGGATCCCCGAATATGACGGGACCTCAGACCCTAAGGCTCATTTGAGAGCCTTCCGCTTAGCTATAGTGAAAGCTCACTTCACAAGAGAAGAATGCGAAGCAGGTTATTGCAGAACCTTTGCTGAGAACCTGGTCGGAACAGCTCTCGAATGGTTTTCAAGCCTCAAGCCAAACTCAATAGATAACTTTGACCAGCTCACCAACGCCTTCATGAAGCAATACTCAACCCATATCCTCAAGCAAGCTTCCGAGGCTGACCTCTGGAAAATCAGGCAAGGAATGGGAGATTCGTTACGAAACTACATCGAGAAATTCAGAGCAGTCAGAACTAAGCTCTCGAACCCCAACGATCAAGTTGCCATCGAAGCCCTTAGAAGAGGCCTCTGGTATAAATCAGAATTCTGGTCCGAGCTAACGCTTAACCCTCCCCCAACTATCGATGATGCTCTTCACAAAGCATCGAGATACATTACCCTGGAGGAGGAAACAGCTGCACTAGATAAAATCCATAAGAAATCCCAGAATCACCCGAAAGGTGAAACCTCGGAAGCAAAAGGACCCTCTAGAAAAGGGAGCTCCCGGAATAATCAGACCCAGGGAGAACATTCCTATGCTGTCGAGGAAGTCCAACAGGAAAAACCTGTTGCCGCGACAAGCAAAACCCCCTGGTCAAAAGGCTACGATGAGAACAAACACTGCTCTTACCACGATCGAAAAGGGCATTCAACCGAGGAATGCTGGGACCTCCAACGACAGTTGGCAGCTAAATTCGTAGCTGGGGAACTAAAGGACGTGGAACACAAAAAACCACCTCCTTACCAGAAAAGAAGTCCCAGAGACACCTCTCCAAAACGTGAATGATCACCTGAGAAGGAAACAGATTCGCCACCGCCAGCTCCCAAGAAAAGAGTTGACATGATTCTTGGGAAATTTCCCCAAGGGAAGAGTCTACAAATCGAGACCCTCCTAAGCAAACCACCGCCTCATTCGAGCCCCAGCTCAAGAGTGGATTATATCCTCGGAGGCTCCGATATATGTCAAGACTCAGTTAATTCAATCAAGAGTCATGTGCGAAAGGCTGTTTCTAATGCTCAATCTAAGCCTCCCAATCCCGAATCCAACACTAAGATTTCTTTCTGGGAGAGCGAGACATCAGATCTCGACAAACCTCATGATGATGCCTTAATCGTCACCCTGAACATAGCAGGTTACGAGGTGCCTAAGCTGATGGTTGACACCGGAAGCTCGGTCGACCTTATCTTCTATAATGCCCTGAAAGGAATGGAAATAGATGACTATGAAATTATTGGTCAGAAAGCTAACTTTGTAGGCTTCTCCGGGGAAACAGTTACCTCCTTGGGAACCATCAAGCTCCCGGTCATAGCTGGAGGAATCATGAAAATGACCAATTTTGTGGTCATCGATAGGCCCTCTCCATTTCATGCGATCCTAGGAAGACCCTGGATCCATAAGATGAGGGCATGCAGTAGGCTCCACTTATCACCAATGCGTGAAATTTCCAACACCTGAAGGAATAACCACTGTACGAGGTAGCTAGAAGATCTCCAGGATCTGTTACTTGGGAGGATTCGGAATCCTCAAGGAATCACCCCAATAGCAATTACAGATCCAGGAAGGTCGAGAGATGCAACAGAATATTCGAGGTCCCCCTAGGAACCTAACCGAACGAGTTAGCATCGACGACTCTGATCCCGAGAAACAAGTGAACATCGGATCAGAGCTACCTCTCGAAACGAAAAAGGAATTAATCGACTTCCTGAAAAGCAACGTCAAAACATTTGCATGGACCACCGGCGACATGAAGGGTATAGACCCAAATGTCACCACTCACAAGCTCAATGTAGATCCTACGTTCAAACCGATCAAATAAAAACGCCGTAAGCTAGGCCTCGAAAAAGCCCAAGCTGTCAACGACGAAGTAGATCGACTCACGAAAGCAGGCTCCATCCGAGAAGTACACTACCCCGATTGGCTAGCTAACCCCGTAGTAGTGAAAAAGAAAAATGGGAAGTGGAGGATCTGCGTAGATTTCACCGACCTAAACAAGGCCTGCCCTAAAGATAGCTTCCCCTTACCTCACATCGATCGCCTCGTTGAGGCGACAGCTGGCCATCAGCTCTTGTCCTTTATGGATGCCTTCTCGGGATGAATCCTGAATATCAAGAAAAAACTGCATTCATAACCGAGCGCGGGACCTACTGCTACAAGGTAATGCCATTCGGATTAAAAAACGCGGGAGCTACCTACCAGAGGCTTGTGAACAAAATGTTCGCTGGACAGCTCGGAAAAACCATGGAGGTATACATTGACGATATGGTGGTTAAATCCTCAGCTGGGGAAAATCTCATCTCCCACCTAAAAGAATGCTTTGATATCCTAAACAAATACGATATGAAACTAAACCCCGCAAAATGCACCTTTGGAGTGCCCTCGGGCGAATTCCTCGGTTACCTCGTCACCGAAAGAGGTATCGAAGCCAATCCGAAACAGATAGCGACCTTTTTGGAAATGCCGTCACCTAAGACAACCATGGAGGTACAAAGACTGACCGGACGAATCGCAGCTTTGAATCGATTTATATCTAAGTCCACCGATAAATGCTTCCCGTTTTACAAACTTCTAAAAAATAATAAGAAGTTTCTGTGGGACAAGAAATGCGAGGAAGCTTTCAAACAACTGAAAGCTTACCTCTCCGAGCCTCCGATCCTATCCAAACCAGTAACAGGAGAACCCATGTACCTATACCTCGCCGTATCAACTGCTGCGGTTAGCGGCGTACTGGTACGAGAGGAGAAAAACGAGCAAAGACCTGTCTATTACACAAGCAAAAGTCTAATAGACGCCGAGACCAGATACCCTACCATGGAAAAGTTAGCTCTGGCAGTCGTAACAGCTGCCAGAAAACTACGACCTTACTTCCAATCACACTCGATTGTGGTAATGACCTCACAGCCAATACGCACGATTCTGCACAGCCCTAGCCAATCAGGACGATTGGCTAAGTGGGCCATAGAGCTCAGCGAATACGACATCGAATATAGACCCCGAGCAGCCATAAAAGCTCAGGTCCTCGCCGATTTCATCATCGAGCTATCGTCTGAACAACTAGATCCGAGAGCTGAAGCTCCGGAATGGAGCCTGTATGTCGACGGAGCCTCATCAAAACAAGGTTCCGGAATCGGTCGAAGGCTGACCTTGTCAGCCGGAGAAACTATCGAGCAGTCCTACAGGCTCGGATTTAATGCTTCAAATAACGAGGCCGAATATGAAGCACTAATCGCAGGGTTAAGACTCGGCCTAAGCCTCGGAATCCGAGAGCTGAATGCCTACAGTGACTCACAGCTGGTAGCTAGCCAGTTTCATGGGGAGTATGAAACAAAGGACGAAAGAATGGGGGCATACCTCAAAGTCGTACAAAGCCTCACTAAACAGTTCAGCAAATTCTAGCTAACGAGAATCCCACGAGGAGAGAACTCCTCAGCAGATGCATTGGCTGCATTGGCGTCCACATCAGACCCCCTACTAAAACGAATCATACCTGTATAAGGAATCGAAAAACCAAGCATCGACATAGCTACCAAAGCTGAGATCGATAATAAAACGAAAGAGCAAACATAAGGTAGCTGATTTGAATCAGCAGCAACCCAAGTTCTAACAACATTCTGGTTCCCAAAAACCAAAAAGTCGCAAATTCAAAAAGCACACCACCGGGGGTACGACCCAGCCTCCAAGCCCACTTGTCTTTAGAGTAAACACTCGCAGAACGAGATACTCCCCTGAACCTGAAACTTTAGCCGAAGACACGATCCCAACCCCGAAAGTTAACGACATTCCTCCAGAATTAGGTTCCAGGGGACCTAACCGAAGGATTACCCCTGGGGGCACGACCTCCGGCCGCAATAACATCCGGGAACCTGATCCAGCACAAGGACCTCCTTCGTCCCTTCACGACAAAATCATAGGAAGAGAGGACCGGAGAATCCCAATCATGCAGTATATTTCGGAGGGCAAGGTCCCCCCCCCCATAAATGGGAAGCTCGAAAACTCAAAGCAATAACCGCAAGATACTGCATAATGGAATCTATCCTTTATAAGCGAAGCGTATCGGGACCTTACCTGAGATGCGTTCACGGCCTCGACGCTATTAAACTCATGAAAGAAATGCACGATGGCTCCTGTGGAAACCACTCCGATGGTAGAGCCTTAGCTATCCGAATCAAAAGGCAAGGCTATTTCTGGCCCACCATTATCGCTGACTGTGAGGTCTACTTGTCCTCATGCGACAGATGCCAGAGGCATGCACCTTTTATACATCAACCATCAGAGAAGTTATCCTCGATATCCGCCCCATACCCATTCATGAGATGGTCCATGGATATCGTAGGACCACTAGTCGTATCAGGAACAGGAAGGCAGAAGCTACGCCTCCTACTAGTCCTAACAGACTACTTCACAAAATGGATAGAAGCTGAGGCCTTCCAACAACTAACTAAAGTCGAAACCGAACGACTCGTATGGAGAGACATCATTTGCCGCCACGGCGTCCCATACGAAATCGTAACCGATAACGGGTCACAATTCATATCTAACAACTTTAAAGACTTCTGCGACAAGTGGAAAATTCGTCTCACCATGTCAACACCACGATACCCTCAGGGAAATGGCCAGGCGGAGGCTGCTAATAAGTCGGTATTAGCAAACCTCAAGAAACGCCTTGGAATCGATAAAAGTTTGTGGTCCGAAAGGTTACCCAAAGTGCTCTGGGCATGCCGAACCACCCCCACGAAGAGCTACGAAAGAAACCCCTTTCTCCCTAGCCTACGGGATGAAAGCCGTCGTCCCAGCCGAAACCGTCACAGGGACCCTCCGCCGAGAGCTCTGTACGACAAATCCCGAAGCTAACAATCAGCTCTTATCAGATCACCTCGACCTCATCGAGGAACGACGGGATCAAGCCTTGCTCCGCATCCAAAACTATCAGCAAGCAATGGCTCGACTTTACAATTCCAAGGTCAGGTCCCGGTAATTCGCCGTAGGAGACCTGGTACTCAGGAAATTTTTTAACCATACCAAAGAGCCTAACGCCGGAAAACTAGGGACCAATTGGGAAGGCCCCTACCAAATCATCCATGTGATACGACCAGGCGTTTACAGGCTCATGAAGGTACGAACCGAGGTACCCGAAATCCGATCGTGGAATGCCATGAATCTAAAAAAATACTACCATTAGGTACCTCAAATCTATCGAACTACGTCTGGCTTGATCCCTTGGCTGGGTACGTAGGCAGCTCCGTCATGAGTGCAGCCCCAACCTCATCTCTACACACTCATCTTTACATTCAAAGGGGGCATATATTCAGAACATCAAGCTCAAGCTATTAGCTCCACGATTATTATGTACTCTATCAAAGTTATTAATAAAAACATCTACATTCAAGTATCTCATGTTTCTATCAAATAAGCTCAGGTCACGACGAACCTGGACCTAAGGTCTTAAAACCCTACAAGTAAAATCAGGTCCCGGCAAACCCGAACCTAAGGTCTTAAAACCCTACAAGTAAAATCAGGTCCCGGTAAACCCGGACCTAAGGTCTTAAAACCCTACAAGTAAAATCAGGTCCCGGCAAACCCGGACCTAAGGTCTTAAAACCCTACAAGTAAAATCAGGTCCCGGCAAACCCGGACCTAAGGTCATAAAACCCTACAAGTAAAATCAGGTCCCCGCAAACCCGGACCTAAGGTCTTAAAACCCTACAAGTAAAATCAAGTCCCGGCAAACCCGGACCTAAGTTCTTAAAACCCTACAAGTAAAATCAGGTCCCGGCAAACCCGGACCTAAGGTCTTAAAACCCTACAAGTAAAATCAGGTCCCGGTAAACCCAGACCTAAGGTCTTAAAATCCTTCATGCGAAATCAGGTCCCGGCAAACCCGGACCTAAAGTCTTAAAACTCTACCATCCGAGTCAGGTGTCGACAAACATGAACTTCAATTCCAAGTCTTAAAATCCTTAACAAGAATCAAGGTCTTAAAATCCTTAACAAAATCCAAGGTCTCGAAATCCTTCAGGAACGAATTCAGGTCCTTTAAGAACCCAACCGAAAGTCTCAAAATCCTTAGCTACAATCGATGTCTAAAAAGAGGTCCCGAGTAAAATCAGGTCCCGAAAACCTGAGCTCGAGACCTCGCGTAGAGAAATGACGGAACTTGTTACCAGCGGGACCTGCTACTAGCCAGATCTAGAATTCTTTGTTCAAAGAAATAAAGACTCACACTTAGACAATTGAATTTGTACTAAGGGATTCATCGAAACGTCGACAAAACCCTTAGCAAGAAAGTCGGATCCTAGTTAAAAAGAAACGAAAACATTCACAAGTCAAATGACTTAGAGCAAAACCAGAACGAACTAAAGGTTTAAAGGTCTCCCCAGGCTATTTAAGTTCAAAGATCTTAAACAAAGCAAAGGTTTAAAGACCTCCTCAGGTCACGAGTCTTAACAAAAGAAGAAAGCTGTTGGGCCCAAATATGGCCCGTCGGCTGAAGTTAGCAAACCAGTTAAACCAAGCCCAATAATGGGCCGAATAGGGTTATCACCTCAAAGAAGAATACGGCTCACCTAAGGAAGGAAGCTGCTCCCAAAGAGATCACGAGAAAGAGGTCACGAGAAAGAGATCACGAGAAAGAGGTCACGAGAAAGAGGTCACGAGAAAGAGGTCACGGAGAAGAGGTCCGGATTCTTTCGTAGGGACCTAACAAAACAGCCTAGGAAACGAAGATAGAGACATACGATTCGGTCAAAAGGAAGCTGTTGCAAATCCCTTAGTTTACGGAGAGAATCTCGGAGGCTGATCAGGGGAAGTTACACGTGACCTAAGGCTATTTAAAGGAGGAAAGAACAAAGAGAAAGGGATTCACGTCTTTTCACACATTNGGATTCTTTCGTAGGGACCTAACAAAACAGCCTAGGAAACGAAGATAGAGACATACGATTCGGTCAAAAGGAAGCTGTTGCAAATCCCTTAGTTTACGGAGAGAATCTCGGAGGCTGATCAGGGGAAGTTACACGTGACCTAAGGCTATTTAAAGGAGGAAAGAACAAAGAGAAAGGGATTCACGTCTTTTCACACATTTTACACATACATTATCACTCGTAGATCATTCAAGTGTTTTCTTTGTATCAATCTCAAATATCTCTGTATTCATTTCTTTACTAAAACATCAATACAATTCGAATTCATTCTCTAAGTTCTTAAGGGATTCAGCCCACGATTGTCTTCTCCCCAACCTTAACCTAACCTAAATTAAGAAGTGAGTTTTATCCCTCACATTTTGGCGCCGATTGTGGGGACGAGATAATTGAATCCTTCACTCCGAAACTTGAGAATGGATCCTTCCAACCAGGCAACGAATCCATCCATCCCAGATCCCGTGATCCTGATCGACGGATCACCGAACAGAAGAGACCCGGACCCTCAGGATCCGGAACCTCAATCCGCTGACCTTCGATCCGAGCAACAGCCTCCGGCTAATGCTCAACCGAACTGAACTGGGATAGCTAACCCAAGGTCTTCCAGTGAACAACACCGGGGCTACGCTCCCTGAAAACCCTCAACGCCAACACACTCCGCATCATTCGGAAGCTCAGCTATCCGAAATGCGCCGAATGATGGTGCTGTTGGTAGAAAGAGCTCAGGATAATGAGCGTACCTTGCAACAGCTAACTGCCCGGCAACAACGGTTCGAAGAGGTGACTAGATCTCTAACCGAGACAACTCATCCGTCACAACGTCAAGGCTCAGGAATCGCCTTTCGAGATCGACTCACCGAACCCACGTTCCCTCGCGGACGCTTGAACTTTTCCCCCAACAGCATTGCTCATAATGGGCAAGAGCCTGTTCTCCGGACACCCCATACCGGGACAACCCCAGTATTTAGTCCACCTATAACTAGTGCTATGGGAAGTAACATAGCGACGACTAGCTCAGCACCCAATAGGGTTCTCGAACACAGCACCCGATTGCCACCTCCGCCACCTATTTTTAGGTCCGGAGAAGGAATGTCTCCCCCTCCTAGAGGCAGGGCACCGACTTCAGCTTACCAAAATGGAAGCGCGACCCCTAATCGAGACAACCCGAGGACGGAAGCTGATCCCACAGCTCACCCCCGGGTCACGTCCCTCAAAGTGGCTCTAGAGCTAACGACCGATTTACTCCACCTAACGCTTGGGACAACGGCAACACTCGACTCCATCAAGAATCTTCTCATCAGATTCCTCGCGAAGACCCAACTGTCCTTCCTCTAGAGGGACCTGAGGCTATTCGCCGATACATGGAGCAAACTCGCGCAGCCCTCCAGAAGCTGAACGCTCAAGTGCATAAAGCAACAAGCTCAGCTCCCGAAATCAAGAGCCTGATTGAGGAAACCCGTGGAACCCCATTCACAGATAAAATCGCTAGCTCTTACATAAGAGATACCCGAAAAATTAGAATCCCCGAATATGACGGGACCTCGGACCCCAAGGCTCATTTGAGAGCCTTCCGCTTAGCTATAGTGAAAGCACATTTCACAAGAGAAGAATGCGAAGCAGGTTATTGCAGGACCTTNTTTGAGAGCCTTCCGCTTAGCTATAGTGAAAGCACATTTCACAAGAGAAGAATGCGAAGCAGGTTATTGCAGGACCTTTGCTGAGAACCTGGTCGGAACAGCTCTCGAATGGTTTTCGAGCCTCGAACCAAATTCAATCGATAACTTCGATCAGCTCACTAACGCCTTCATGAAACAATACTCGACCCATATCCTTAAGAAAGCCTCCGAGGCCGACCTCTAGAAGATCAGGCAAGTAATGGGGGATTCGCTACGAATCTACATCGAGAAGTTCAGAGCAGTTAGAACTAAGCTCTCAAACCCCAACGATCAAGTGGCCATCGAAGCCCTTAGAAGAGGCCTCTGGTATAAATCAGAATTCTGGTCCGAGCTAACACTTAACCCTCCTCCAACTATCGATGATGCTCTTCACAAAGCATCGAGATACATTACCTTGGAGGAAGAAACATCTGCACTGGATAAAATCCATAAGAAATCCCAGAATCATCCGAAAGGTGAAACCCCGGAAACGAAAGGACCCTCTAGGAAAGGCAACTCCCGAAACCATCAAACCCAAGGAGAACACTCGTATGGTGTCGACGAAGTCCAACAGGAAAAACCCGTTGCTGCGACAGGCAAAACCCCCTGGACAAAAGGCTACGATGAGAACAAACACTGCTCTTATCACGATCGAAAAGGGCACTCAACCGAAGAGTGCTGGGACCTCCAATGACAATTTGCAGCTAAATTCGTAGCTGGCGAACTAAAGGACGTGGAACTAAAGAAGCTGCCTCCTTACCAGAAAAGAGGTCCCAGAGACACCTCCCCAAAACGTGAAAGATCTCCTGAAAAGGAAACAGATTCGCCACCGCCGGCTCCCAAGAAAAGAGTTGACATGATTCTTGGGAAATTTCCCCAAGGGAAGAGTCTACAAATCGAGACCCTCCTAAGCAAACCCCCAACTAAGTTGAGCCCTAGCTCAAGAGTGGATTATATCCTCGGAGGCTCCGATATATGTCAAGACTCAGTTAACTCGATCAACAGCCATGTGCGGAAGGCTGTTTCTAAAGCCCAATCTAAGCCTCCCAGTCCCGAAACCAATACCAAGATCTCTTTCTGGGAGAGCGAGATGTCAGACCTCGACAGACCTCACGATGACGCTTTAATCGTCACCCTGAACATAGCAGGTTACGAGGTGCCTAAGCTGATGGTTGATACCGGAAGCTCGGTCGATCTGAGCTTCTATAATGCCCTGAAAGGAATGGAAATAGACGACTATGAAATTATCGGTCAAAAAGCTAACCTTGTGGGTTTCTCCGGGGAAACAGTTACCTCCTTGGGAACCATCAAGCTCCCGGTTATAGCTGGAGGAATCATGAAAATGACCAATTTTGTAGTCATCGACAGACCTTCTCCATTTCATGCGATCCTGGGAAGACCTTGGATCCACAAGATGAAGGCAGTAGCCTCCACCTATCACCAATGCGTGAAATTTCCGACACCAGACGGAATAACCACTATACGAGGTAGCCAGAAGATCTCCAGGATCTGTTACTTGGGGGGATTCGGAATCCTCAAGGAATCACCTCAATAGCAATTACAGATCCAGGAAGGTCGAGAGATGCAACAAAATATTCGAGGTCCCCCTAGGAACCTAACCGAACGAGTTAGCATCGACGACTCTGATCCAGAGAAACAAGTAAATATCGGATCAGAACTACCTCTCGAAACGAAAAAAGAATTAATCGACTTCCTGAAAAGCAACATCAAAACATTTGCATGGACTACCAGCGACATGAGAGGTATAGACCCAAACGTCACCACTCACAAGCTCAACGTAGATCCTATTTTCAAACCGATCAAACAAAAACGCCGTAAGCTAGGCCTCGAAAAAGCCCAAGCTGTCAACGAAGAAGTAGATCGACTCACGAAGGCAGGGTCCATCCGTGAAGTACATTACCCCGATTGGCTAGCTAACCCCGTAGTAGTGAAAAAGAAAAACGGGAAGTGGAGAATCTGCGTAGACTTCACCGACCTAAACAAGGCCTGTCCTAAAGACAGCTTCCCGCTACCTCACATCGATCGCCTCGTGGAGGCAACAGCTGGCCACCAGCTCCTGTCTTTTATGGATGCCTTCTCTGGATATAATCAAATCATGATTAATCCTGAATATCAAGAAAAAATCGCATTTATAACCGAGCGCGGGACCTACTGCTACAAGGTAATGCCATTCGGACTAAAAAACGCGGGAGCTACCTACCAGAGGCTCGTGAACAAAATGTTTGCCGGACAGCTCGGGAAAACCATGGAGGTGTATATTGACGATATGCTGGTTAAATCCTCAGCTGGGGAAAACCACATCTCTCACCTAAAAGAATGCTTCGATATCCTCAACAAATACGATATGAAACTAAACCCCGCAAAATGCACCTTTGGAGTGCCCTCAGGCGAATTCCTCGGCTACCTCGTAACCGAGAGAGGTATCGAAGCCAACCCGAAACAGATAGCGACCTTCCTGGAAATGCCGTCACCTAAGACAACCAGGGAGGTACAAAGACTGACTGGACGAATCGCCGCCTTAAACCGATTTATATCCAAATCCACTGACAAATGCCTCCCATTCTACAAACTTCTAAAAAATAATAAGAAGTTCTTGTGGGACGAGAAATGCGAGGAAGCCTTCAAACAATTAAAAGCTTATCTCTCAGAGCCTCCGATCCTATCTAAACCAGTAACAGGAGAACCCCTGTACCTATACCTCGCAGTGTCAACTGCGGCGGTTAGCGGTGTACTGGTACGAGAGGAGCAAAATGAGCAAAGACCTGTCTATTACACGAGCAAAAGCTTAATAGACGCCGAAACCAGATATCCTACCATGGAAAAGTTAGCCCTGGCAGTCGTGACAGCCGCCAGGAAACTACGACCTTACTTCCAATCACACTCGATCGTGGTAATGACTTCACAGCCAATACGCACGATCCTGCATAGCCCTAGCCAGTCAGGACGATTGGCCAAATGGGCCATAGAGCTCAGCGAATACGACATCGAATACAGACCCCGAGCTGCCATAAAAGCTCAGGTCCTCGCTGATTTCATCATTGAGCTATCATCTGAACAGCTAGATCCAAGAGCCAAAGCTCCGGAATGGAGCCTGTACGTCGACGGAGCCTCATCAAAACAAGGTTCCGGAATTGGCCTAAGGCTGACCTCGTCAGCCGGAGAGACCATCGAACAGTCCTACAGGCTCGGCTTCAATGCTTCAAACAACGAAGCCGAATATGAAGCACTAATCGCAGGGCTAAGACTCGCCCTAAGCCTCGGAATCCGAGAGCTAAACGCCTACAGTGACTCACAGCTGGTAGCTAGCCAGTTCCACGGCGAGTATGAAACCAGGGACGAAAGAATGGGGGCATACCTCGAAGTGGTACAAAGCCTCACTAAACAGTTCACTAAATTCGAGCTAACGAGAATCCCACGGGGAGAGAACTCCTCAGCAGACGCGTTGGCTGCGCTGGCTTCCACGTCAGATCCCTTGGTAAAACGAATCATACCCGTAGAAGGAATTGAAAAACCTAGCATTGATATAGCTACCAAAGCTGAGATCGATAGCAAACCAAAAGAGCAAACAGAAGGTAGCTGCTCTGAATCAGCGGCAACCCAAGTCCTAACCACATTCTGGTTCCCAAAAACAAAAGCCCGCAAATTCCGAAAGCACACCTCCGGGGGAATAGTCCAGCCTTCGAGCTCACTCGTCCTGAGAGTAAGCACTCGCAGAACGAGGTATTCCCCCGAGCCCGAAACTCCAACCGAGGATACAATCCCAGCCCCGGAAATAAATAACACACCTGGAGACGTCCCTCCAGATCTAGGTTCCGACGAACCTAACAGAAGGAACATCCCCAGGGGAACAACCTCTGGACGCAACAACAACCGAGAGCCTGACCCCGCGCCGGGACCTCCCCCCTCCCTCCACGAGAAAATCATGGGAAGAGAGGACTGGAGAATTCCAATCATGCGGTATATTTCGGAGGGCAAGGTCCCCCCCCCCATAAATGGGAAGCTCAAAAACTTAAAGCAATAAGCGCAAGATACTGCATAATGGAATCTATAATTTATAAAGGAAGCGTATCGGGACCTTACCTAAGATGCGTCCACGGCCTCGACGCCATCAAACTCATGAAAGAAATGCACGACGGCTCCTGCGGAAACCATTCAGGTGGCAGAGCTTTAGCTATCCGAATCAAGAGGCAAGGCTATTTCTGGCCTACCATTATCGCTGATTGCGAGACCTACTCGTCCTCATGCGATAGGTGCCAGAGACACGCACCTTTTATACATCAGCCATCGGAGAAATTGTCCTCGATATCCGCCCCATACCCATTCATGAGATGGTCCATGGATATCGTAGGACCACTAGTCG
The DNA here is from genome assembly GCA_932364175.1 of Eruca vesicaria subsp. sativa. NCBI lineage: Eukaryota > Viridiplantae > Streptophyta > Magnoliopsida > Brassicales > Brassicaceae > Eruca > Eruca vesicaria. The sequence continues at coordinate 181,088 of CAKOAT010916264.1, forward strand.
TATCTGGAACAGGAAGGCAAAAGCTACGCTTCCTACTAGTCCTAACAGACTACTTCACGAAATGGATTGAAGCTGAAGCTTTCCAACAGG
>CAKOAT010916264.1:181543-193923 GCA_932364175.1 Eruca vesicaria subsp. sativa
GAATCTCAAAAGATACTACCATTAGGTACCTAAAATTCATTGAACTACGTCTGGCTTGATCCCTTGACTGGGTACGTAGGCAACTCCGTTATGAGTGCAGCCCCAATCTCACCTTAACACATCCATCTTCACACTCAAAGGGGGCACGTGTTCAGAACACCCGGCTCAAGCTATTAGCTCCGTGATTATGTACTCCATCGAAGTTATAATAAAAACATTCACATTCAATCGTCTCATGTACTATCTAAAATCAGGTCACGCTGAACCTGAACTTAAGGTCTTAAAATCCTACTATCTAAAACCAGGTCACGCTAAACCTGAACCTAAGGTCTTGAAATCCTGCTATCTAGAATCAGGTCACGCTGAACCTGAACTCGATGTCTTAAAAGCCTGCTATCCGAATCCGGGTCACACTGAACTTGGGTCCTACTGTCTGAAAACAGATCGCAACAGATCCGAACCTAAATTCGGATCATCACACGAAGTCTAAAGACCTTCAAATAAGGTCAGGTCACGACCAATGTGAATCTAGAAACTCAGAAACTCTAACGAAGTTTCTAAGACTCGAAAGCATTCAAAAGAATTCGAATTCAAGATAAGTTGTTCCCAATAGACACAAAGTTTATTTAAAACGATTTGGATCTTTAAAAAAATCTTTTAAGATCCAGCTAAGGAACTTGAAGTCTGACGAGTTAAACAACCAAGGAATTAAACCAAGAAACGAGATAAGGTTTAAAAGCCTCCTCAGGCCATTAACGGTTCAAAAGGAATCCTAACATCGCAAAGGTTTAAAAGCCTCCTCAGGCTATAAGTTTTAAAAAGAAACAACCTAAATAAAAGGCCCGTAGGGCAGACATCCTAAGAACATGGGAGTACTTTGGAAGGAGACCAAGTCGTCAATCCTCTTGACCTCCACCTTCGGAAACCTTCTGAACTTCACGATCTTCTTCCATTGCCTCGCTGCCCTTAACTGGGGCATCTTCGTCCATCCCACCAACATTTCCTTCTGGGACCACACTGACTGGAGCTAGATAGGAACCCACCAAACCTAAGTTAGAACCATACTCTCCAGAAAAGGATGAATTGAACGTGTTAACCTCGAGATTACCTGAGCTCTCTGAAAGCTGAGGAAGAGGAAGCTTGCTGATCGAGAAGTCGTAGACCTGAGCTTTCTCGTAAGCAGCGACAGCCTCCGGCATCAAAGACTTCAAGCGGTCATACTCCTCTTCAGCGCTCTGAATCTCATTTGATAGCAAATCCTTCAAGAGCTCCGTATTAGCTTGAAGCTCTTGAGCATAGATCTGAAGATCGACCTCATCTTTCTTCTTGGAAAACTTCTCTTTGACAGAGGTCAGGATCTTGTTGTAGGCATCGATGACTTCTTTCTTTCCCCTCCTAACAGCAAACTTGACTTCGGCCTCTTTGTTCCTCTGGCTGACTTGAGACGACATGATCAGATCTTGGACGTGTTGCTCCGCAATCTTACGAGCACTCTCTAACTCAGAAATCTTCCTGCTCTTCACTCTGATATCAATTTCCATGCTCTCGATCTTCCCTTGCTGAGTGTCAGACTTCAAACCGAGCTTCCCAACTTCGGCTTGAAGTCTCGCGACCTGAGCTCTGGCGTGGTCGCGCTCAACCTTGGTAGCTTTGACCATCTCAGTAACCTGGGCTAACTCTTCAGCATTAGGCGCGTTACTCACCGTCTCCTCAAACTTTAACTGAGCCTTGTTAATAGCCCCAGCCAGCTACCAAAAGATAAACAGCCAAGTAAATATCTATCTAAGAAAAAGCAATAACGAGAGGCTAAAGACTCTTACCTGACCCATGTAATGAGCGATATCGATGAACTCGTCTCTGTTAGTTAGACTGCTAACTGGAGGAAGGGAACATCCCGTCTGCTTCATGTGCCTCATTAAAGTCGCTAAACCCCAAGGGTCATCAAGAATCGATCCAGGCTTCGAGTGAGCAAAATTCCATCCAACGGTCCCTCCCCTCGAAGAAGAAGAGGAGGACCTGGAAGGTCTGTCACTTTGATCAGCACGTAACCTCTTGCTCCTATGAGGTTCAGTGTCGGGAGGATCCTTAACCACCTGAGGCTCGATTTCCGTGACCTGAGCTGTAGAACGGGGAATCATCTCCTGAGCTACCTCTGCCTCCATAATGTTAGCATCCTTAGCTGAAACTGAGACTCCATCGTCGAGGACCTCCTTCACAGAGCTAAGAAAGGAGCCTCCCTGGTTCTTCTCGCTTCCTCGCGAGGTACTGGCAGCTTTCGAGGGTCTACCCCTAGTTCGGAATGATGGTTGGAGAGGCATCTTGTCTGATTTGGTTTTCTCGGTTCCAGAGGGCTAGCTTCCGTCGAAATCGATACTACAGAATTACCTTCGGAAACTGCATTACCAAATTCACTTTAGCATTCAGCAATCCTAAAACAAACTCGTATATGTCAAAGACATAAGAACAAACATATTACCTTCTAAATCTGTAACCGGTACGGGATCTAAGAAGGAAGCGTGGTATCGGTCTGGAAACCTGGCTGATCCAATTCGCGAAGTGGTGTACGACGCCCAAGTACAGGGAGTCTGCTGCAGTTTTCGGAAAAGAGCTCTAGTAAGCTTGTTCGGGAGCTCAGCAGGATCTTCGATATCTGCAAATATAAACAAACATCCGTTAGACTATAACCGATGAGAAATCAACAAACTCATTCCTAACAGATCCTAACCGGACGCGTCAGACCACGAAGCCCTAAGTGTACGACCCGCCGGGACCGTCAAAGGATAGATTTTGACGTAGAAGTATTTCCTTCTCCAGTCATCGTCACTACTGAAAAATTTGAAAATACCCAGCCTGCGACGACAAGCAAGGTAGTAAGTCCCGCTACCACCATCCTTGGAAGCACTCTCCTTTATCGAAAACAGGCTCATTAAGGAACTTAACCCAGTAGCAACTCCCTCCTCTTTGGACCTGGTGATAAAACCGTTTATCACTCGAATGACGGAGGGGCAAAGTTGGGAAAGGGCTAGCCGATAATGATCTAAGAGATCTAACAGCAGGTCAGGAAGGGGAAACCTAAGATGGCTCTTGGAAATGTAGTTTTCGTGAACACAAAACCAACCCTCCGGAGCCATCTCGGGAGTTTCTTCAGGTTTACAAGCTCTAGCCAATTCTTTCTGACCCTGAGCTTGAACCATAAGATTCACAATCTCTTGGCTCCTCAAAACAGAAGGCAGATGAGACCCGGAAGGTACGCTCCCACTAGAGCCTCCGGTCCTTTTTGTCCGTTTGGAAACTCTTTGGGCTATTGAATCCTTAGCCCTCTTCTTCCTCTCAGTCCTCTTCATGGATTCACCAACTTCTTGTTTGACCTTCATAAGCTGAGCACCTGAAGCAGAGATTCTCGTTTCTCCGGAACCTTCCTTTGGTCGGGTCATATCGAAAACGATGAGGGAAAGTAAAGGGAGATAAAAGAGGGAAAAAGAAAGATCAAGCAAGATAGATCGAAACCTCTGGAGATAACAAGTTCGAGGGAAGAAACTCGAAGACTTAACGAACAGAAATAAAAAAAACTGTAAAGAGGTAAAATAAAAAGAAGGAACGAGAAGAAGTTACCTGGGGAAACCGAATCGCGACGTGGAGAGAGTGGGGAAGTTGAAATTAATGCGAGCAGCTTTATATCTCGTCGAAGCCTCGAGAATCGGGGAATAATTATTTCGAAATTCTTTTAAACTAGACCGTCGATTTCGTTAGATTTAATTACAACAGTCGGATCAAGTAAGAGATATACCCAAGAGAAGATCACGAGTAATCATTATCTTAACAAAAATTAAAGATTCGGCGGCTAGGTTTAGCTCCCGAGAAAAGCATCTTATCTCGAAAGCTGGGGGCAACTGTTGGGCCCAAATATGGCCCGTCGGCTGAAGTTAGCAAACCAGTTAAACCAAGCCCAATAATGGGCCGAATATGGGTTATCACCTCAAAGAAGAATACGGCTCACCTAAGGAAGGAAGCTGCTCCCAAAGAGATCACGAGAAAGAGGTCACGAGAAAGAGATCACGAGAAAGAGGTCACGAGAAAGAGGTCACGAGAAAGAGGTCACGGAGAAGAGGTCCGGATTCTTTCGTAGGGACCTAACAAAACAGCCTAGGAAACGAAGATAGAGACATACGATTCGGTCAAAAGGAAGCTGTTGCAAATCCCTTAGTTTACGGAGAGAATCTCGGAGGCTGATCAGGGGAAGTTACACGTGACCTAAGACTATTTAAAGGAGGAAAGAACAAAGAGAAAGGGATTCACGTCTTTTCACACATACATTATCACTCGTAGATCATTCAAGTGTTTTCTTTGTATCAATCTCAAATATCTCTGTATTCATTTCTTTACTAAAACATCAATACAATTCGAATTCATTCTCTAAGTTCTTAAGGGATTCAGCCCACGATTGTCTTCTCCCCAACCTTAACCTAACCTAAATTAAGAAGTGAGTTTTATCCCTCACAAAAGCCTAGTAAGCGAAAAGTCTGGAAAAACACAAAGACATAATTTTAAAAGAAGAAAAGGATGACGTCTAGACTTCCATTTCATCAGCACCCTTCCCCTCATCCTTCTCTTCCTCGCTTGGAACCAACTCCTTAGCAAAGGACCCATCACCCGTCTCCATCTCACCAGGAAAAAGCAACTTGTATATTTAGAATTTTGTCTCATGTCCTCATCAAGAATGTAGCTATGTCTCAAAAACCTTGACTTCTCAATCTGCCTCAAGTCCATCATCATATTGTTGTGTATCAGAGTATGAAGATAAAGAAAACAGAGTAGATCTAATTTTTTGTATTCTACAAACCTATACTATTAAAACAGATTTATTATTCAAATATAATAGATTTAATTGGAAATAACCGTGTATATTTAGACCACAAAACAAACCGTTTAATTCTTTCTCATAATTTCTTTCGGACAAACGATTTTAAATTAAAGGATATTGTACAATAAATATTATTAAAAAGTACATCGATTATCCTAAACAAACCTTTACATGGAGGTTATGTTTATGTCTTTCCTTGGTCGATCAAGCTCTGGATGTTTTTCCAGATCGATTTCACCGGATTTCACATGCAAAAGAAACCAAAATAAAATATATATTGATGGTAAGTTCTTAAAATTAATCATATTTAACCATTAAAATTGTGTTACATGAGATTAAATATACCATTTCTTTGTATAGATCGGAAAGGCTCATCTCTCAGTCTTCGATTTATCCTTCTCGATTCAGATCTTGAATTAGACGAGATCTGTAAAAGAATGAAATACAAAACTTAGAAAGAAAATTACCAATTAAATAGATTAAAAAGAAAAACAAACAGCATTTTGACAATACAAACATTTTGTATAGATTAAAATTTAACGTAAACATAAAAAATCAACTTCTAACTAATCATTAACACACTTGGTATACATTTTATATAAAAACACATTTGTTATAATAAAAAATAAATGTCAGAGGAAACATGCGCGGATCAAAATCTAGTGAGCTGTTTAAAATTGTTTAATAATTTAAAGCAAATCCATTTAAATGTGGTCAAAGCACGTGATGATAAAAGAACTTATCTTTCGGTGTATGGGTCGTCATGAGTTGACCGTAAGAAGATACCAAGGTGGTCAAGTTTCACCGTATGTTCCCCTGTTTTGTTTCTTGGAGTTTGAACAGAACTTGACGCCATTGATGACTACAAAGTAAAAGGTAAAGCTTGTCTCAGATTTGTTGTTCTTGAGGAGAAGCTTTAACCAGCGAGTTGATGGAGCTCCCTGGCGTTGGTGAAGAGTAAAAGACGTCGTTAATGGTGGAGTTCAAAGACGTCGTCACCCTCCTTCTCAACGTAACTGCCTCGATGAACTTGATTGTATCTCTTCTTGCTGAGACCATGTCTTGAACTTTGGAAACGCATAGACTTTTGAGAACGAGATGTGTGATACTTGATATAGATCAGATTATGACTTGTGACTTCTCGTAAGAGGGAGAGAGGTTCCTTGAGGCAACTCCTAAAGTTGGTGAAGAACTTGTCATGGGAACTTGCTTGATAAAGGCGATGGCTTGATAAAGAAGCTCGTGGCGACAAATGAGAACGAGACGCATAAACCTCTAAGATCGAATTATTTGATAATGAGATGAGGAGAAAGTGGTTGACGAGAAAGCCTTTGTTGGCATGCTCAAATCTTGAACTTTTCTGAAACTTTCTCAGTAATATGTAGACTCAGCTTCTTATGACAGAGACGTGATGACATTCCGGTCGAGATCATGTCTGAGCAATCTCTGAGGTATCGAGTTGTTGGAAGCAACAAGTCATGGTTTCTTGGAGATATTGTCATCTCTTATGAGCTGTTTCTTCTTGATGAGGAGCTTGTATTGGACGTGGTAAGCTTGTGGAGTTTTAAAAATATCAAACCGCCACAAACCATGACCGAGAAAAACCAAGAACGCCAAAGCTAGTGACGAGATGGCCGTTGTTGCTTCGATCATGACGTTCAACAATATACAGTTTCTCACATGCATTTCAACGAACAGCTTGTATGCATCTCCCATCCTTCCCGCTTCTGGCTACCACGTTAGCAACTCTTCACAACAAAGAGATTCTCTAGCAAACCAATCCGAATAACATGACCTAAGGTTCTAGCTGTCATCGCATCTTGAAGAGAAGCGTAAGCTGAGTTCTCCAGGTGGTTATTAATGGCGTGGTGGCGCCACAATTTTCTTGGTTACGCGGAGAGCTATGGAAGACTGAGTTCGTCATCAGTGAGAGAGATGCTGAACTAGTGCTTGAAGGGGTCAGAGTGATAAGATCAAAGATCGTATCTCCAACAAATCCTCGTATTATTAAGATACTCGAGACGAGAATTACAACAGAGAGACTCTTTCACCTGAGATCTCTACTACTCTATCACCTGAGCAGTACCAAGCACATACGCTTAGAGTACTATTGTAATTTCTCGATAACCGTCTAACGACTCTCAACTACTATTTATATTCTTTATTCAATTCAAGCACGTGTTATTATTTATTGTTTACGCAAGCTTTGAACTTCCTTCTCCGTTTCCCTCCTTCTTCTTAAGTCTCCTCCTCTCGTACGTGTGCTTGAACCTATCAATACTCCCCCCATTCAGAGCAAGCTTGCCCTCAAGCTTGAATTCTGGAAAATGACCTTCAAACTCACTCAAACGCATCCACGAATTATCATGTTCCAGAGAATTCTTCCAACGAACCAACAACTCCACACTACCATCCTCGTGCACACGTGAAGCAAGGACTTCGGCAGGCTCCAGAATCATGTTCTCCATATCAGTACATGTAGGTGGAATGTCCTGCAGAATCTGATCTTGGCCCACGGCTGCCTTCAATTGAGAGATGTGAAAAACAGGATGAATCTTCGAACCTTCAGGTAGCCGCAAACGATATGCCACCTTCCCCACTCTCTCCACAATCTCATAGGGACCAAAGAACTTCGCGGCTAACTTTTGACAGTACCGTTTTACCACTGTGTTCTGTCGAAAGGGCTTCAATTTAAGATACACCACATCGCCCACATCAAACTGAACATCCCGCCTATGTTTATCCGCCTGTGACTTCATCAGAGATTGAGCACGAGCCAGGTGAAGGCGAATCTGAACCAACATCGCATCTCTCTCCTTCAGAGCAGATTCCAACTCAAAGTTTTGGGTTGAGCCGTCTTCAAAACGTAGTAACTGGGGGGGTTCCCGGCCATAGACAACTTGAAATGGAGTGGCCTTCAGGGCCGTGTGGAACGACGTATTATACCACAGCTCAGACCACGGAAGAAATTTGTACCAAGTCTTGGGATGACTCGAAGCAAAACAACGAAGGTAGGTCTCCATACACCGATTAAGTACCTCTGTTTGACCGTCAGTTTGAGGATGGAAGGCCGTGCTATACTTCAACTTAGTCCCCGATAGACGAAATAAATCTTTCCAGAAGTTGCTTAAGAAAACTCGGTCACGGTCAGATACAATAGACTTGGGAAATCCGTGCAAACGAACCACTTCTGTCATAAACTTTGTTGCAACATCGACCGCTGTAAACGGATGTTTTAACCCCACAAAATGCCCATACTTACTCAAGCGATCCACCACAACCATGATGACATTCATACCCTGAGACGTTGGTAAACCCTCAACGAAGTCCATCGAAATTTCCTCCCAAACTCGCTCTGGAACCGGTAAGGGCTGCAATAATCCCGCAGGAGAAAGTGTGGAGTACTTATGCGTTTGACAAACACCACATTCAGAGACGTACTTCTGAACTGTCCTGTATAATCCCTCCCAATGAAACATTGTTTGCACCCGCTTAACTGTTTTTAACTCGCCTGAATGCCCACCCAGCTTCCCGTCGTGACACTCAAATAAAATCAGTGGAATCATAGACGACTGTTTCGGAATAACCAACCGATGCTTGTACCAAAGTTTACCATCCAACACTCTGTAATGTGCATTCACGGACTCCCCGTTTGTCACTGCAGCAATCAGCCGTTGTAACTCCCTATCCTCCGCAATCTCCTTGAAAATGTCCTGAAGCTGAATAACTGCTGGCACTGTCAACGCCAAACAAACCAAATTTCCCTGCAAAGGAGCGTCGTTCTCAATTCTAGAAAGGCCATCTGCTACCTTGTTATCACTCCCTGGTTTGTACATAATATCAAAGTCATAACCTAACAGTTTCGTTAGCCACTTCTGATATTCCATGTTCACCTCTTTTTGCTCCAGCAGATACTTTAAACTTCGTTGGTCTGTGTGAACCACAAATTTCCTGCCCAGCAGATAGTGCTTCCATTTCTGTACTGCCATGACTACAGCCATAAGCTCTCTCTCATAAGCAGGTTTCAATCTCTCCCGCGGCGTTAACCCGTGGCTAAAAAATGCAATCGGTCGCTTATCTTGTAATAACACTGCACCCACCCCAAATCCTGACGCATCAGTTTCAAGCACAAATGTTTTATTAAAATTCGGCAATGCTAACACCGGAGCTGAAATCATAGCGTCCTTCAACTGATCAAATGAACTCTGCGCTTCTGGAGACCAAAGAAACCCATCTTTCTTTAACAGCTCGGTCAAAGGACGTGCTATAGTCCCATAGCCTTTCACATAATTCCGATAATATCCCGTAAGACCTAAGAACCCTCGTAACTGCTTCACTGTCTTTGGTGTAGGCCATGCCTTCATGCTCTTAGTCTTGCACGTATCCGTTGCTACCCCATCTTGAGAAATAATATGACCGAGGTATTCGACCTGAGACAGTCCAAAGGAGCATTTCTTCTTGTTGGCTAACAACTTTTGATCTGCTAAAATCGAGAGGACAATGCGGACGTGTTTCACATGGTCATCCAAATTGCCACTGTAAATCAGCACATCATAAAAGAAAACAAGGATGAACTTGCGTAGATAAGGCCGGAAAATGGAGTTCATCAAAGCTTGAAATGTAGCAGGAGCATTGGTCAGCCCAAATGGCATGACTAAGAATTCATAGTGTCCTTCCATGGTGCGGAAAGCAGTCTTCTCAATATCACTCTCCTTCATCCGAATTTGATGATATCCTGCTCTTAAATCAATCTTTGAAAACACGGTAGCTCCATGTAACTCGTCCAATAGTTGATCAATCACCGGTATTGGAAACTTTTCTGGTACAGTCACTTTGTTTAAAGCTCTGTAGTCAATACAAAAGCGCCATGAGCCATCTTTTTTCTTGACTAGAAGAACAGGGCTTGAAAACGGACTTGTACTTGTTCTGATAATCCCGGAAGTAAGCATCTCACTCACCATCTTCTCCATGACTATTTTGGTTGCGTGAGGGTACCTATAGGGACGCACAGAGATTGCAGTAACCCCTGGATGTAAGTTTATGGAGTGATCATAGCCGCGGAATGGTGGTAATCCTTGCGGCATTGCAAAAACATGATCAAACTCATCCAGAGAGGTCTGCAGCTTTCGCGGAATTTCTGGAATAGTCGTTGTTACCTCACCTGCTGAAAGTAGAAGCGCTCCTCTTCCTCCTAAATCAGCATTAGAGATAGGAGACAATGACTTAAAAGAGAGTGAAGAACAATGCAGTGATGGATCTCCCTTGATGGTCACTTTGTTGTTGTGATGAACAAAGGACATTTCTTGTTCTTTCCAATCCACATCGCATTTTCCCAGGGTCTCTAGCCATTGAACTCCTAAAATAACATCAACCATTCCCAATTCCAAAGCTATGAATTCTGAAGTGAATTCAGTATCTGCTAAGCGGAATGTAACTGATTTACACACGCCTGTGCCAGTAACTGTCACGCCATTGCCTAGCAGAATGTCGAGGCTCGGATCAGCATAAATTTTCAACTTGAGCCTCTGCACCGTATCAGGTGAGATAAAATTATGGGAGGCACCGCTGTCAATCATGAAGATAACCTTGGTGTCATTGATCCTCCCATAAAGTTTTGTTGTCTTCGGAGACTGTCGTCCCAAAAAAGAGTTGAGAGACAGGACCCTCATTTCCTTGGCTGGAGTATACACAATCGTTTCCTCCTCCAAAGCATCTTCCACCTCTAACACTTCCATCTCAAACCCATTGATCACCGTTAACACTCGCACTTCCTTATTAGGACATACGTGAGCTCGTGTCCACCCTTTTGCCCCACACTTGAAACAAATGAATTCTCTACGCATCCTATCCAATTCTTCTTTTGAGTGCTTTAGGCGAGGTCGTAAGTTAGCCGAAGGGACTGTTGCAGTGGTGTCTTTTTTCTTGTTCTCTGCTCCTGGAGTTGCTACTACTGTTTGAACTTTCTTATTGTCTGAATCCAGCCAATGACGTTGTGAATTATACCCCGAAGATGATTTCATGGCATTGGATTGAGACTGTTGTTGAGGCTTAGTTTCTGACTTCTCCCCACTACTAACCACTTTGCAGAACGCGCTAGTTTCCATCCTCAAAACTGCTGCAATATGGTTCTCCAACCCCTTAGGCTCTTTCATTCTAATAACCTCTTTCATCTCTTGTGTAAGTCCGTTGTAAAAGATCTTAATCAGAAATTCATCATCCAACCCCGGAACCAGCTCTGATAACTCCTCAAATTCAGAAATGTAATCTGCCACTAAACCAGTTTGTTTGATAGCAATCAGACGACTTGCAGGCTCTTCTTCAATAGATTCTGTGAACCGCAGCACCAGTTTCTCTTTAAATTCTTGCCAATTCTGAAACCCCCTCCGTTTCAGTTCCCAGCCAAACCATTTCTTCACCGCACCTTCCAAACTCAAAGCTACCAACTCCAATTTCTCCGCATCTGCATATCTTCCAATACTAAACCAACGTTCCACATCTGTTATCCACACATACGGTTGCTTTCCAGAGAATACTGGCATCTTAATCTTTCGTAACATTGAATCTCTATTTGCCAAGTTCATATCTCCAGATCGATAACCTAGTGAATGTTCTTCCCGGTTACGTTCCCAATTTTGAGAGTATACCTGTTGTTGTGAAGAATTTGGATGTGATTGCTCGGTTCGTCCTCGTGATGGATCCAAACGCTCCAATATCCGCCGCATCGCTGTTAACTCCTGATTCGTCTTTTCTTGATTCAATTCGACCTCCTTCTACGCTCGATTAAGTCGTGAATAACCGCCGCGAAGAAAATCGACCGTCATATCGTGTTCGTCGACCTCGAAAGCTTCCTCTGAATCGATCATCGGACTCTCCTCGCCAATCTTCGCCTTCGACATCGTTATCCTCACCGATCGCAACCTTCTCTGTTCCGATTAGCCGCCGTAACCGCCTCGCATGTTCGAATCAGTTTCACCGCACCAATTGATAAGATCAAAGATCGTATCTCCAACAAATCCTCGTATTATTAAGATACTCGAGACGAGAATTACAACAGAGAGACTCTTTCACATGAGATCTCTACTACTCTATCACCTGAGCAGTACCAAGCACATACGCTTAGAGTACTATTGTAATTTCTCGATAACCGTCTAACAGACTCTCAACTACTATTTATATTCTTTATTCAATTCAAGCACGTGTTATTATTTATTGTTTACGCAAGCTTTGAACTTCCTTCTCCGTTTCCCTCCTTCTTCTTAAGTCTCCTCCTCTCGTACGTGTGCTTGAACCTATCACAGAGCCGAGCTTATAAACATAAATTTGTAATCCTCGTGGAGGCTTTATGAACGAGATCCAAGATAAAGATTTGAGATTTTCCAAGAAAAAGTCCCAAGATTTGCCAAAATCAAATTCTTGTCGAAGTCATATGCGGATAGCAAGAAGATCTCGGCAACGAAGAAGTTTTCTCACAAAGCTTGGCTTGTATTGTAGTGATTACGAGATCTGTCGTGTCTCGAGA
>CAKOAT010916264.1:194023-232002 GCA_932364175.1 Eruca vesicaria subsp. sativa
CGATCTAATTACTGATTTTTTTTTTTTTTTTTTTTTTTTTTTTGCAGATCTAGGTTTTTTCCAAATTTGATAAGCTTTGAAGATTGCTCTCCTTTTCCCCCTCTTTCTAGCGCTAACTGTTTGAACCTAAAACGGTGTGTTTGTCGAGTTCATAAATGAAAGAATCTAAGGATTAGATTTTTGAGGCTTAGGAGAAATCTTCATAGAAATCAAATGAGGAAAGGACATCCAAGAGATTTTTATTGATCAAAAATTTCATTACAAATTATTTGAATAGTAAAGTGAATTTAAGCATCTATAAAATATTTATAGGAAGTGTTCTAGATCTAATTGAAGAAAAATATCATTTTTAAGAAGGAGGTAGCTCCTTATTTATAGAAAGATAAAGCATAGGGCTTCTTATCAATATGGGTCTAATTCATTGTCTAATGGGCCTTGAGGGAGGATGTAAATCCACTCCCAACAGTATTCATCAATAGGATTAATCTTAATGCTTGTGTTCTAGAGTAGCTAAGTAGAACCTTGATGTTAAAATGATTAGATACAATGCAACCGCTTGGTCTGTCATCTGAACTAGTCTTAACTAAACTAAGATTGCTTGAAAAAGCGATAGATGATCTTGGAACATAAAGCTTGGCTAGAAGCTGATCGATCAATATTCATATTGAATAGTCGATCGACGCTTGCGATAGGTGTATCGATCAGTACTCCTATAGAGTCATCAATAGACACTTTCTATTCGTCAACATACGACGGCCGAGACCTGTAGATCTAGTCAGTAAGCGGTCTAAATCAAGACACGCTGATGGACTGTACTCTAGTTGAGCTCTTATATATCCTCCAACTTAGAACCTATATCTCTATAATCCTGACTACATAAATAGAAATCCTAAGTCTAGCTACTTTCTAATATTGTTACAAACCCACTTTAAACCAACCGAACAACTACCTTGTTCAACACTGTTTTCTAATTTAAAACTTTTGACCTAGCTTAATCATCATAATTAGATCTATTTCGTACCCTAGCTCCTTGTAGAATACTTTCAATCATCTTCGCATTTTGAGGATCCCCTAAAGTCTGAATCACTTGTAAACTCCATGTTCTTGATGTTACATTGATGAGAGAATACACTGTATGGTCTGGGTAGAGATTATGTTGATTTTTGTTCACTGGTCTTGGGTAAGTGGATGGAAGCCAAGGATCATTCCATACGGAGATGGATGATTTTGATCCCACCCTTCTGATTAGTCTTTTGCTAACTAGATATCTAGCAGAGACAATACTACACCATCCATATGAGAACGAGTACGATCTGGTTGGTTCAGGGGTAAAAGTTTCTTAAAGTACCTTCCTTCGAAAACTCGGGAGAATAAAGTATTTGGCTTCTCAACCAACCTCCAAAATTGCTTTTTTAATCATATATGTATTAAATATGTGATGCCCTTAAATCAAAAACCTCCTTTGTCCTTACGATTCCATAATTTATCCCATTATTTCCAGTGCATACCTCTAGTATTGCCACTTGAGCTCCACCAAAATTGTGCCATTGCGCTTGTTAACTTTTTCATTACCGTTTTTGGTATATGATTGCATGACAGTACATAATTTGTCAAAGCCGTGAGTACATATTTTACAATCAGGCCGTTTCCCCCCTTGGTGAAAAACTTAGAACTCCATCCCTTCACTCTGTTATTTAACTGATCTTGAACAAAACAAAAAACCTATGTTTTTTATCCTCCCAAGTTCTCTGGGATTCCCAGCTATGATCCCATCCCGCATAAATTGTGGATCCCTATGATATCTCGCAATTCCTATCTGGTGGTCTCCTTGATCTTATGACTAACAATAAAGGATTTGTCAAAATTTATCTGCTGACCGGATACCTCCCCGTATTTCTTTAGAATCTGTAGAATTGCTTGGCATTTTTATTTTTGTGCTTTGCAAAAGAAAAGACTATCATCTGAAAAGAGTAAATGAGAAACTGAGGGGCACGCTCGTGCAACCTTTATGCCCGTCAGTTGTTTCTCTCTCTCAGCCTTTTAATATGGCAATCAATGCTCCGTGCATATGATAAATAAATAAGGGGACTGATATGCCATGGATTTTACCCACTTTCAGCCATTGTATATAACTTTTTTATAATCTATTATTATATTTTAGAGTCTATACAGCATATTTATAGGTTTAGGAGTTAGTTGGAAGAAATTGATGATTTTGGAGCCCTTTGGGACAAGAGGAGTGTTGGGGTCAAAATCGGTACGACAGAATCAATAGCCAAAACATTCTGTAAAAAAAATACTAAATATGTTTTATAAAACTCGAGAAAATGTTTTATAATAGTCATTTTATAAAACTCGGGAAGTAATTTTTTTAAAGTTGTTTTATAAGTTTCGAGAAGTCGTTTTATAGAACTCGTTTCATAAAACTCAAGAAGTCGTTTTATAAAACTCGAGAAATCGTTTTATAAAACTTTATAAAACTCGAGAACTCGTTTTATAAAATTTAAGAAGTCGTTTTATAAAATTCAAATAAGTTTCCAAAAAAAGGAAATCCGCGGAAAAACTCGAAAACCGTTATCTTGAAAGGACGAAACAAACGCCGATTACACGATCGTCCGAGTTAAGCACAAAACCGCGAAAACAGCATCTGCGGTAAACCGCGAGCTGGTTCGGCCATACGGCAAGCTGAACCGTTCTGGTTCGGTTCATCGTACGTCGAGCTAATTATCCCAAGCCTCGATCTCCCACGTCCTCGATTCAAGCCATACGTCCTTCGGCACGAACATGTTCCGAAGCACGGTCCAAATGTATCTCGTTTCATCTCGATTCGTCCTATATTTCCAGTTTTACGATAAAAACTGTAAAATCTTGCTTTCTCGAAATAACTCGAGAAAATCGTATAAAACGGCAACAGTTAAATAAAACACCGAACATTGCCTAAAATATGCGATTTATTCGATATTTTTCGTGAGAAGTCTTAAAAGACTTCGTTTTTAATAAAACTTCGAGTAGATCATAGAAAACGGCAACGATTAACCGAAACATCGAACATTGCCAAACTTTATGATAAACTCGAGAAACTTATTTAAAAACGGCATCGCATCGGAAAACGATCTCGTAAAAAGTCATAAAACGGTTTTTCCGCAAAACGGCTCGAAAAGACCTAAAATGCGATAAAAGCCTATCTTGCGACTTTGACGAAGACTAACCCGAAGATACGATGACGTTTTGATGATTTACTCGCAGAAAGAAGATAAATATCAAATTTGAAGATAAATAGAAGATTTCCGCGGGAAAAAAGGAAAGATTGAAATAAATGGAAAATTCTCAATAAACTCGAATCTGGGGGAAATGGAATGACCAAACCGCCAAGGAAGGGATTATATAAGCAAGAGGAAGAGGACAGAAGCAGGGGACGAGTTTTCAGAGCTTTCACCACCCAACTTAGCATTTAGGAATATTTTTGTTTTCGTTATCGAGCTTCGTCTCAACTAGGGTTTAGTCTTAGAATGCTAGGGTTATGAATCTCGCCGACGGCTCACGCAGCTAAGGCTACTCTTGTTGTAACCGTTCTTACGCAAATTCGGAATAAGATCCTTCTTTCTCTCAATCTCGTTTATTCATACTTTTATTTTGTATTCAGCGTTGTCTTGATTGTTCTTGTGTGGTTCCGCAGATATCCGGGTCCTCTGGGAAATTTTTGATATCTTGACAGTAGGTAAATTTCAGTTATTTTTGATATCTTGACAGTAGGTAAATTTCAGTTCCCACAGTTTGGCGCTAGAAGGAGGGGGGTCGGATCTATCTTACACTCAAGCCGCAGCACGCTCGACCAAGAAACGATGACTGGAGACAACCAAACTCGCGACGAAAGCGATAATGTTGACAAAACACCACCACCACAAGATGTGTCTGTGGCCAATGCTAAAAACGCTAACGCCGAGACCGTCGAAAAGATGCTTTCCGACTTTAACAAAAAATCGGAAGAGCAGGAAAAGCTCATTGGTTCGCTCGTAAAACAGGCCAAAACCCTAGTTGCGAGAATCCAGAGCGATTCGCCCCCACGGAACAACTAAGATCCGCGGAAGAAGGCTTGATTTCGCGTTTCCTATGGATCGCCCCAGAGCCGAGCAGAGAAATCACACGAAGAAAGACTCCAAAAAAGATAACCCTGACGCGACGCTAAACGAATCAGAAAAATCTCCTACTCGCAAACAGGATACCGAGGGAGACAACATTGAAAATGTTAACTTGGAAACAAGCGACCAAGCCGACTCGTCAGACGAGGACGCAGACGTCCATCCTAGGAGAAGAAAAACTCGCAGCCCTCTGCCAGAGTCTTCTCCCGAGCATTCTCTTACTAGAGACGAGGAGGAGCTCTATTTTGCGCAACGCGCAAAAACAACCGAGGAACGATCTCCGGTTACTCGCAGCAAACGCCGACGAGGTCGGAAAAATGCTGGCGAACTAACAGAGATTCGCGATCTCCGCGAGTATATTAACAAAACGGCGGCAGCGGTAAAAGCGGTGAAATCTCAGATTCACCATGCTACCAGCGCCGCACCCGAAATCGATCAGCTACTATACGAATCTCGAAAGACGCCTTTTACGGCTCGTATCACCGAGGTCAAGCTACCAGATTCAGGCAAGCTCAAGGTGCCGACATACGACGGGACGGCTGATCCCAAAGCGCACCTACAGGCTTTCAAGATTACCATGGGACGAGCCAAGCTCAAGGATCACGAAAAAGACGCAGGCTACTGCCGTCTTTTTGTCGAAAACCTAGAACGAGCAGCGCTCGAATGGTTCACCAAACTCAGGCGAAACTCAATCGAGAGCTTCTGCCAGCTTGCTTCCAAATTCTTGAAGCAGTACTCGATGTTTATAAATCGGGAAACCTCCAAGGCTGATCTCTGGAACTCGTCGCAGAAGGAAGACGAATCCCTTCACGATTTCATGAGCAGGTTCAAACTCGTCATGGCTAGGGTTAGCGGAATAAGCGACAAATCCGCCATCGACACACTCAAAAAATCGCTCTGGTTCAAGTCGAATTTTCGAAAGTGGATAACTCTCGAAAAACCGCAGACGATCCAGGACGCGCTCCACAAAGTTACCGATTACATAACTATCGAAGAGGAGACTAAAATCCTGTCCGAAAAGCATAAGCCGGCGAAAGCATCCGCAAAGCATATCGCGTCCGAGCAAAAGCTGAAAAAGAAAAACTCTCGTAACGACAAATTCGTCCATCACGAGGGATAGAATCTCCAAAGGGCGCACAACTACGCCTTTAACTCTGGAGCAGAACAAGGGCGAACTACAGGGAACACGTGGTCAAGGAATCCGAACTACGACGAGAATTCCTTCTGCTATCTCCACCAAACCCTTGGGCACTTTACCGTGAACTGCAAAGTCCTCGGCGCCAGACTCACCGCAAAACTGATCGCGGGAGAGCTCTCCGAGATAACCAGCATTAAAGATCTCATCCGCGATTCAGATCTCCCTCCGAAAAACGAAAGGAACTCGCAAGCGGAAACTCCGCCTCAAGGGAACCAGTCGGGCGAAAAACACAGACAAAGGCAAGACGAGAAAGGTAACGATGCTAACCGCCAAAAGATCAATATGATCATTGGCGAATCACAGTATTACAACGATACTGTCTCGTCTATGAAATCTTACCAACGAAAAGCCGAAACCGGCTCGAGTTTGAAGGTACCGTCGGATAACACCCCAAGGGGAGTGATCTCTTTCGACGAAACAGAAACCGGCGGAATCGACCAACCGCATGTTGATCCCCTCGTCATTGAATTAGTGATAAGCGACCTAGAAATCGCTCGAATCCTGGTCTATACTGGAAGCACCGTCAACGTAATCTTCCAAACACATTGACACGCATGGGAATCAATTTATCAGAGGTCGAACCGATACCGAAGCCGTTGACTAGTTTCTCCGGTGAAACATCTATGACTGGGATCGATCCGACAACCGGTCGCAGCCAAGGAAGTAACGAAAATCGTTAATTTCGCGGTCGTTGATTTCCCAGCCATCTGCAATGTGATCATGGGCACACCTTGGATAAATTCCATGAAGGCGGTTCTGTCGACATATAACTTAGGCATCAAATTCCCGACCCCTACAGGAGTCGCAGCGATCTGGGGATGCCAAAGACAATCACGATTTTGCTTCTTAGCTGAACATAAGCTAAGGCAATTGGTGGTTGCAATCGTGAAACCGAAACAGGCGAAGTACACACCACCGCCCGCGGAGAACGATCCAAAACCAGCAACGGTCAAGAAGCAACAAGTTTCCGCACCCATCGCTTCTACCCAACCGGAGGAGACAAACCCGGACAAAGACATAGATCCAGCGACTAAAGCGATCGAAGAGCCTGCGACAGCCGAGTAACCATACTTGCACCAAGAATCAGAACTACGAGATGGCTTGATTTCCGAAAGGAATACGTAGGCAGCTCGCCTAAAGACGACTTCAGCTCGCCTAAAGACGACTTCAGCTATCCCCCTTTCCAAAACGGCGGGGGAGTGGGTGCGTATACGAGTATTCAAATACTCCCAGATTTTAAAACACTCGCTTTGTAATCGAAATTTTCAAAAAAGTTTAATAAAGGCAAAGTTAGAATATTATAAAATCTCCTTACTTGATACCTCCTCGTATTTCATTAGGATCCGCAGAATTGTTTGGCATTCTTCTTTATGTGCTTTGCAAACGAAAAGACTATCATATGTAAAGAGTATATGAGAAACTGAGGGGCACCTTTATGCCCTTCAGTTGTTTCTCTCTCTCAGCCTTTAAATATTGGCAATCAATGCTTCCGTGCATAGAATAAACAAATTAGGGGATTGATATGCCATGGATTTTACCCACTTTAAGCCATGGTATATAAGTGTTTTATGATCAATTATTATATTTTAGAGTCTATATAGCATATTTATAGGTTCAGGAGTGATTTTGAAGAAATTGATGATTTTGGAGCCCTTTTGGAGACAAGAGGAGTTTCACCCGAGCTGACCATTGAGCAGACCGAAAGGTCGACATTTAGAGATTATGATCGATCGATGCACACCTCATTACATCTTTGGAAAAGATGACATGTCCATTTCGATGCGAAATTTATGTCCTATCAGATGGAACTCGAACTTCTCAATGGCTCTCTTGACTGCTAAGATTTCCTTGAACATGGAGTTATAATGCATCTCAGAATCTTTAAAGCGTCCGCTTTTGTATCCGTAGATTTTACGTTTCTCATTTATTTCGTCATATAAAATTGCTCCCCAATATTTGTCACTCGCGTCAGTCTGTAAGATACGCGTGCCGGTGGAGAGAATCTTAAAGGCGGTAACTTCTGCACCTCTATTTTTAGGTTTCTGACAGCTTCAGTTTGGCGATTAGTCCATTGTGGTGGATTCTTTGTCAGAATCTTCTGTAGCGGCCTTGTCAGCTGCAAGAGATGTGGGATAAAGTCGCTAACGTAATTCATTACGCCAAGGAATTGCTGGACTTGTCGTTTTGTGAGATTTTCGTCGGGAAAATCAAGAAGTGTCGTAGCAAGATGGGCTTGAGGTGAGAAAATTCCATTTTCGATCTGCATTCCAAGGAAATCGATGTTGGGCTAGGCTATGACTATTTTTCGGGCCGAGAGCATGATTCCATATTGTATTAGTATGCTCTAGAACTGTTGAAGAAGTTGGACGTGTTCCCTTTCTTTTGGCAAGAACAGAAGTATACCATCTGTATATATCAAGGCTGTGTGGAGCATGGGCTTGAATATACGAAGCATTGCTTGCTGGAAGAGGGAAGGTGAAGTCTTGAGTCCAACGGTAAGACATTCCATAAAAGATGTCGCTTTGGTAGACATGATGCAGTCTTGTATTTTTGTTCGAGATGAACTCCAAGTTGCCAAAATCTAGATTTAAGGTCAAATTTCGAGAATATTGTTGCTCCTTGAAGGTGTTGAAAAGCGCCTTTTTATTTGGTAGTGGAAATTTGACGTCTTGTAGGTGTTGATTCAGAGGCTTGTAGTCAATCACTAGTCTGAGTTTTCCTCTTACGTGTTCCGCTCGGTTGTTGACGTAGAATGCTTTACACGCCCCTGGAGAATTAGTTTATGAAACGAGTCCTTGTTCTACTAGCTGGTCGCACTCTTCATTTGCTTGTTTTAGAAAAGTCGGTGGCATTCCTGCATGGCTCGCTTTTGTTGGTGTAGTGTCAACGTTTTCTTCCTCTTCTAGTATTAACTCATTATATGAAATATAATATATTCCAGGAAATAAACTACTAGAAACTACCTTTCCTTTAATAAATCCTTATGAATTTTTTTCAAAAAACAGCAGTGCCTTCTCTGTTAACGGAGTTCTCGACCTCATATCACCATCTAAGCCGAAAGGTCATGGAGTATGTTCAATCCAGCAAGTTCTCATCCTGCCAAGTTCCAGCAACTGAGGAAGAACAATTCATCTCTCTCAACATCCCGGCGAATCTACCCAGAATGTGGCAGCAAAAAGGCTATACTCACCTCCACTTTGGAGTTGTGAGACTTGGTCTGACCTTACATGCCAGAAAAGTTCTACCAGTCGTTGCTCGTATAGCTTTGATCGATTCACGATTAAAGTCATACCAACAAGCGTGCATCAGAACTATTCAGACGACATTAAATGCCGGAACAGTATTTATAACACTGTTTCCAAACTTTAATGTTTCACTAAGAGATCCAAATCTCTTGAAGACACTCAAAGTTCACCTTCAATTGGTTGGAGCACAAATGCAAGAGAAGAGTGTAATAGCAACACTCCCCCACCAGATCGTCTACCGAATTGAAGATCATGCTCTTGACCTCGTTCTACCCTCCTTTGATGAAGCAATATATCTCAAAGTCACATCAGCGTCCCAAGCGCCTAACTCAATACAGATTCCACGACAAATAACTCGTGAGGAGTTATTATGCCAGCTACCGGAATCATGGATAACAAGCTATGAAAAGTTTCATCAAGCTACACAGTATAATATTCAATCATCGAACGTCACTTTCCGATCCCAAAACGATGGAACAACATAAATCAAATTTGGGAAACAAAGATCATCATTATTTCGAAATAAATTGTTCACTCAACTTGCAATACAAATTGACAAACGAAATGGCAAAATCAAAAAAGGGCCACAAATTCCTAAACCAGCTTTCTTTGAGCGTGTTGGTGAAGCTGTCTATCCTTTCAAACACAAAACGGCACATCAATTCATCGACGTATGCTCTTGCCCAGCCTGTGAAGAAGCGTATTACGAATCTGATGAAGACGACCGAACAAAGCGAAGAATGAAGAAAGACCCACTCTACAAGAGATACCTCGAAGGAGACCCCACTATTGGTCAGCTCGGCGATGATAAATACAAATTTTATTTTCCAATATTCCCAGAAAAAGGAAGAGCCAAAACAACTCATGATGATAGACCCCGATGATTTCGCTCCACGAGAAGATTTCATTAAGAACAATATCACTCATAGCCCAAAGATTCTATCTCAAGCCATTAACTCTTCTGGCCCTGACCAACTGAGTCAAGTAGAGAAAGTTCTCAACTGGCAAACAGAGAATGCTCTCGCTCAAAATCTAAATTTTATTTACAATCAATAATAAAGTTGATACACTGACAGAAAATTACAACAAAAGGTTACACAGCCTTCAAAGCTCAATAACCGAAATACATGGAAGACTCAACAATCTTCATCACGAGATGATGACTATGGCGCAAAACATGATGGTAAACAGTACCCAATTCCGTAACAAAGAAGAAGAGACAGCCAGTCTAAAAACTCAACTAAAAGATCTCCAAAGAACCTCTAAAGCATGATTCAGAATCAGCGACGTTCAGATACATACTTCAAATCACTTGGATACATACCACCAGGAATACCTACATCCCAAGGATCCTATTCCCATGGATTTCTCTCCAGAAATCAAGCTCAAAAGGCTAAAACTCCACTACCTGGCTTCCTCTCACCAGACGAAATCTTCACATCTCGCTATGGATCAACATCTATTATCTATCCACAGCAGAAACAAACAATTTCAAAGCCTCGACGACAAGAGGAGTCAGATTTCCAAGCCAATCTGAATAAAAGACATGTTCTTACATCATCCTCCAGCCATGAGACTGTTGATGATAAGAAGAATAAAGAAAAAGGAAAGAACATTGGAACAATCGAGTTTTCAATGACCACCCTACTCAACACTCTTAGAAAATACCCTGAGATATTTGATCAATCATCAAAAATCCAAGAAAACACCCAGTCCTCGACTGCAAAATCTATTGCCAAAATTGATCATCTCTCATATTCAAGTTCAAGTGACTATGAGATGGACTCATATGAAGAATCTATGCCAAAACAATCACGACTGGAGAAGGTTTGCACACTCCAAAAAAAGAACCAAGTATCAACGAAGTCTACTCAAGTAATGAAGATATGGAATTTGTGCTGCTGCCTAGACCAGAAACACCGACAACAAACCACTTCGCTTCAAAAGTCATGGTATTCACTTTCGAGGATATGCCTTTTGATACTTGGATTGATCGTATAGACGAATTTTATGCATGGATGAGTTCAGAAGCCCTTACGTCACCCCTACACTTGGTGATACAACAATTCACTGCCCGACTCTTTGGAGCACTCAAAAAATGGTGGAATTCACTCGGTCAATACAAACAGCAACAAGTTTATCGGAAAACAATACTATTGCTTCTTGGAAAAATTCACAGAGAATTCATAGGTACGCCTACGCAACAAAAGGAACAACTGAAAGAAGAGTTCTTTTCAGAAAAATGTTGTTCGTTAAAGAAGAAATATCTCGCAAAACACTTTGAAAGGCAGACCAAAAGATACTACGCTATTAACAGCCTCAATAATCCTAGCCTGAAGCATGTCTACCTCTCCTCCATTGATGACTACCTTAGTCAACAGACAAAGTTATACAACAGAGATCAAGGACAAACAATCGAAGAAGTCTCTATAGGCCAGATCCAGAAATACGTCTCCAGAACACTCGATAAACTCCGCAAGCAAAAGGAATTCTGGATGGAATTCATGGATAGATCAAAACAACTATCCAAAATTGTGCCAGACCAGATATGTCAGTCAAGTGTTCAAAATCCAAGAAAACTTGTTATTCCGATACACATGAGAAACGTTGGAAATTCAAAAAACGATTCTCTAAGCACTCCTCCAAGTTCAGACACAGGAAATTCTTTCGAAAGAAACAAAGCTTCAAGAAGGCGTCGAGATGTTTCTTGTGTCGAAAAGAAGGAAATTTTGCAAAAAAAAAAACTGTCCAAAAAAAATCCAAGAAGAAAAAGCAATACCTAATTAATTCTCTAGCCGAAATCGCACCAGATATTGACCTCAATGGTCACGACCTAGAGTCCGTTCTATCTTATGATAATGATGACAATGATGCAATCTGTGGATATTCAGAAAAAAAAATATTCTTCTGAGTCTTCTCCTGATGACGGCAAAGACTGCTGTTTTAAAATCACAAAAATACCGCAAGAAGAAGAAATACAACCACATCATATACCAGTAACAATCTTTGACCCCTCCAGACAAGAAGATCCAGTTCACGTCATTGCATTTATCGATACTGGAGCCTATACAGCAATCATGAATCCCAAGATTCTTTCACCTTCAATGTGGCTACCTCATAAACAAGAGTTTCACATTTCAAATGCTAGCTCGTTAACTATCAAGCTCAAGTCAAAACTAATCAAAATTGAGCCCTTCCCTGGGTACCAAATCACTACTGAAGTATTAGGCTATACTGCGCCAAAGAAAGATCTCATATTGGGATGGGATTCTTATCACGCTTTCAAGAAAGCTTTTGATATCTCAATCAAGCCTACTGGAATAAAAAGGAATTTTCTCTTCAAATCCTTTACATCAATTCCACGACTGTATACAATCGAAGAACCGGCTTCACAAGAATTCGGAAAATTAAAGAAGAAATGACAACGAAATCATGTGCTGACTCTCACACAGATTTCTTGCAAAAATGCAATAACCCGCTTTGGTTAAATTCGGACTTCTTCGTTTCACTACCATTCAAAGAAAACGTTGACACTACACCAACAAAAGCGACCAGCTAGTAGAACAAGGAGTCGTTTCATCAACTAATTCTCCATGGGCGTGTAAAGAATTCTACGTCAAAAACCAAGCCGAACAAGCTGATGTGATCCTGATCAACAACAAAAATAAAGATTTGAAAACTTGGTTCAGACAAGAAGGAAAAGAAGATGTTGGAAAATCAAAGAGATTTCTAATTGGGCTTTATTCATGCAGTTTTGGACAGAGAAAGGATACTAGTCTGATTGAAGGACGTGTTGGGCCTTTAAGCCATGAATTTGGGATTGTATTTGATCAGATAGTGGGCAAGAGAAGTGAAGAAGAAGCCCAGGTCGAAATAAAGAAATCCTGAAACCACCCAACCACCTGCAATTACTACACTATCTGTTTTATAGTTTCTATGCTGTTCATGCAGCAAAATTAGTTAATTCCTTGTATTTTTATGCTTGCTAGGCTGCTCATGCAGCAAGCTATTTATGTCTATTTAATCTGGACGAAATTGATGTATGAACAACCATTTTTTTCAATAAAAAAACTTTGTTTTTCTTCTTCTTGAGTTCTCTAATGGAGTTTTCAAGTTCTGGTGTGTAATATCCAGAAACTAAGGATTCTCTGATTTGGTGTGTCATATCCAAAACAGAGTATCTAGGAGTATCAGGAGAAGAGCCAACTCTCTTGTGTCCCACATCAATCCACACGCCTTGAGAAGCTTGAGTCTTTGGATTCGTTTCTGCAAGGATTATCCAATCTGTTCCATTCATCCAGAGATCTTTCCTTGGGAGGTTTACATTAAGTGGTACCAGAGCAGTCTCTGGAGGGGGGAAGTGTTCTATTTCTGGTCGAATTTATTTGCTGGAATATCATGGATTCGTTTGGAAGCAAGAGAAACCAGGAGGTGAAATCTGAGCGCAAATCAACAAGGGAGTCACTGCAAGGAAGAAAATATTCAATCTAGATTCCATCCTTCCATGGGAGGATTGATTCAGATGCATACCTAGAGTGGGAAAAAGAGATGGAGTTAGTATTTTGCTGCCATGGCTAGACTAAGGAGAAGAAGGTACAGCTAGCAGTCACTGGTTACTGTGGATATGCACTCACTTGGTGGGATAAAGATTCTAAGACCAGGAGATTCAATGGAGAACCACAGGTCTCTTCTTGGTCTGAATTAAAAGCTATCATGAAGAAAAGATTTTTATCCAGAAGCTATGGCCAACTTGATTTGAGCAGGAATCATAGTCTATCAAGTTCATTCAAGAGATT
The DNA here is from genome assembly GCA_932364175.1 of Eruca vesicaria subsp. sativa. Lineage (NCBI taxonomy): Eukaryota > Viridiplantae > Streptophyta > Magnoliopsida > Brassicales > Brassicaceae > Eruca > Eruca vesicaria. The sequence continues at coordinate 207,402 of CAKOAT010916264.1, forward strand.
TAATCAACAACTCAGCAGCAGCAAGACATTTTGTCCTTCTCATGATTCTAGTTCTAAAGATGTTAAAGATAACAAGCCAAAGGAAGAGGATCCATGGTCATACAGTAAGATGCTTAAGGTAATGGGATTGAACAGAGAAAGAACAAAGCTTGAGAATACCTCAGATCAAGAAGAAAAAGCTGAACAGACTGAGCAATCTGATCATGAAGAAATGTCTCAGATTCAAGTGGTTGAGCTACCTACAACAATGGTTAAGGTGCAGCACGAATTGATCTTACAGTCTGAAGAAACACATCAAGAGGTCGTGAGTTCTAAGGAGGAAATATAGCAGGAAAGAAAAGACGCCACCATAGAGAATCTGTTGCAAGAAAAAACCAGAAGCATATGTGATGAACTACCTAAGAGGTACTTTCTACAATCTGATCCTTATATTCCATTTTTTGAGTTGCTAAAGGAAGTGGATTATGAGAAACAGAAGCTTTGTGAATCACTGAGTGGGTATGAGTTTCAAGGATCTTATTTAGAAGGAATCCAGTTCTGCAAATTGGAGATTTTCTAGAAGAAACAACCTGTAGATTATGTTTTTGGAAATTCAGCATTTTTGAATACAGAAATCAAAGCTCATACTTTTTTGCTTGAAAGAGGAACAGGATTTCAGATTTTCTGGTCATTCAAGGAAGACAAACTTATGGATTTTTGTCACAAGAAGGCATATCAAAACGAGTTGCAGATTCAAGATGTATGTTCTCTTCAGTTTAGGAAGTTTAAAACTGGAACAGGAGCTCAAAGAATTCATCCTCTCAATGATAAGGTAAGAGATGGGTGTGGTGTTACTAAGTTCAAGAATCTAGCAAGAAAACTATGGCTGTATGATGGAGATGAATCTATTGAGTTGTTTACTGCACCACAACAGTTTCCATTTAAAGTAGGAGAGATGTCAGATTTGAGGACAAATCTTTCTCAAGAGGGAGAGGATGATGTGATCATGATCAACAACAAAAATAAAGATTTGAAAACTTGGTTCAGACAAGAAGGAAAAGACGATACTGGAAAATCAGAGAGAGTTCTTATTGGGCTTATTCATGCAGTTTTGGACAGAGGAAGGATACTAGTCTGATTGAAGGACGTGTTGGGCCTTTAAACCATGAATTTGGGCTTGTATTTGATCAGATAGTGGGCGAGAGAAGTGAAGAAGAAAACCAGGTCGAAATAAAGAAATCCTGCATCCACCCAACCACATGCAATTACTACACTGTCTGTTTTATAATTTCTATGTTGTTCATGCAGCAAAATTAGTTAATTCCTTGTCTTTTTATGCTTCCTAGGCTGCTCAGCAGCAAGCTACTTATGTATATTTAGTCTGGACGAAATTGATGTATGAACAACCAATTTTTTCAATCAAAAAAATTTGTTTTTCTTTTTTTTGAGTTCTCTAATGGAGTTTTCAAGTTCTGGTGGGTAATATCTAGAAACTAAGGATTCTCTGATTTGGTGTGTCATATCCAAAACAGAGTATCTAGGAGTATCAAGAAAAGAGCCAACTCTCTTGTGTCCCACATCAATCCACACGCCTTGAGAAGCTTGAGCTTTGGATTAGTTTCTGCAAGGAATATCCAGAGATCTTTCCTTGGGAGGTTTACATTACAAGCAAGCAGAAAACTCAGACTAGTCATTGTTGGGCCCAAATATGGCCCGTTAGCTGAAATTAATGGGTCGATTAACAAAGGCCAATGATGGGCCGCACATAGGTAACGACTTCAATAAAAGAAGAATGGAGCTCACTTGAAGACGGAGGCTACCTCTGGGAATTCTAACGAAAGAGGTCACGGAAAAGAGATCTGTTTTCTCTTTTAGGTATCTAACGAGAAACAGCTCAGGATACGAAATAAGAGGCGTGAGATCCGGTCAAAGTCAAGCTGTTGCAAATCCCTCAACTCAAGGAAGGAATCTGGGAGATAAGCTAGGATCAGTTGCTCGTGGCCTGAGGCTATTTAAAGGAAGAGAGACGAAGAAGAAAGGGAGGATCTTGATTCATGATTCACACATTCAAGAACTCTAAAAACACTCTTTATTCTTTGTAATCACAGATCGATACACTTGTAATCATCTTTTACCAAAAGCATTCAATATAATCGTATTCATTCTATAAGTTCTAAACAGGATTCAGCCCACAATTATCTTTTCTCAAATCTAAACCTGATCTAAATTAGGAAGTGAGTTTTATCCCTCACATTTTGGCGCTGTCTGTGGGGAAGAGATAATTGAATCCTTTACTCCGTAACTTGAGAATGGATCCATCCAGCCAGGCAACGAACCCATCTATCCCTGATCCCGTGATCCAGATCGACGGCTCACCGAACAGAAGAGACTCGGATCCTCAGGACCCGGAGCCTCGATCCGCCGATCACCGATCTGAGCAACAGCCTCCGGCTAATGCTCATCCGAACCAGACCACCACTGGAATAACTAACCCGAGATTCTTTAGTGGAAACAACTCTGGGGTTACAGCCCCCGAGAACCCTCAGCGTCAATCTGCTCTGAACCAATCGGAGGCTCAGCTATCCGAGATGCGTCGAACGATGGTGCAGTTGGTAGAAAGAGCTCAGGAGAATGAGCGTACGTTGCAACAGCTAACTGCTCGGCAGCAACAATTCGAAGAGGTAACTAGATCTCTGACCGAGACGACCCAGCCACTGCAACGTCAGGGCTCGGGAGTCACTTTCCGAGATCGATTGACCGAACCCACGTTCCCTCGCGGACGTCTAGATTTTTCCCCTAACAAAACTACTCAAGTTGGGAAAGAATCTGTTCACCGGACACCTCATGCTGGAATAACCCCTGCATTCAGTCCACCCGTAACCAGCGCTATGGGAAGTAACATAGCAACAACAAGCTCTGCGCCCAATCGGGTTACTGAATAGAGCACACGTTTACCACCTCCGCCACCTGTTTTCAGGTCCGGAGAAGGAATATATATCCCTCCTAGGGGAAGAACATCAACTTCTACTTATCAAACTGGGAGCGCGATCCCAATTGAGATGGTCACTAGAGGACAGAAGCTGATCCGACAGCTCACCCTACTGGCCGCATCCCTCAAAACAACCCTAGAGCTAGTGAGCGATTTAGCCCACCAAATGCATGGGTGAACGACCAAACTCGACTCTGTCAGGAATCTCCCCATCAGATTCATGATGACGACCCAACTATCCTTCCTCTAGAGGGACTCGAGGCTATCCGCCGATATATGGAGAAAAATCACGCAGCTCTCCAAAAGTTAAATGCTCAAGTCTACAAAGGAACGAGCTCAGCTCCAGAAATTAAGAGCTTGATTGAGGAAACCTGTGGGACCCCATTCACAGACAGAATTCCTAGCTCTTACATAAGAGATACCCAAAAAAATAGGATCCCCGAATATGATGGGACCTCAGATCCTAAGGCTCATTTGAGAGCCTTCTGATTAGCTATCGTGAAAGCTCACTTCACGAGAGAAGAATGCGAGGCATGTTACTGCTGAACCTTCACCGAAAACTTGGTCGAAACAGCTTCCGAATGGTTTTCGAGCCTTGAGCCGAACTCAATAGACAATTTTTACCAGCTCACCAACACCTTCATGAAGCAGTACTCGACCCATATCCTAAAGCAAGCTTCCGAGGCCGACCTCTGGAAAATCAGACAAGGAATGAGAGATTCGTTACGAGTCTATATCGAAAAATTCAGAGCAGTGAGAACTAAGCTCTCGAATCCCAACGATCAAGTTGCCATCGAAGCCCTTAGAACAGGCCTCTTGCACAAATCGGAATTCTGGTCCGAGCTAACGCTCAATCCTCCCCAAACTATCGATGATTCCCTTCACAAAGCATCTAGATATATTACCTTGGAAGAGGAAACAGCTGCACTAGATAAAATCCATAAGAAATCTCAAAATCACCGAAAGGTGAAACCTCGGAAGCAAACGGATCTTCTAAAAAGGGGAGCTTCCGGAATAATCAGACCTAGGGAGAACATTCTTATGCAGTCGAGGAAGTCCAACAGAAAAAAACTGTTGCCGCGACAAACAAACCCCCTGGTCAAAGGGCTACGGTGAGAACTAACACTGCTCTTATCACGATCGAAAAGGACACTCAACTGAGGAATGTTGGGACCTCCAATGATAGTTGGCGGCTAAATTCGTAGCTGGAGAGCTAAAGGACGTGGAACTCAAAAAACCACCACCCCACCAGAAAAGAGGTCCCAGAGATACCTCTCCGAAGTGCGAAAGGTCACCTGAGAAGGAGACAGACTCGCCACCGCCAGCTCCCAAGAAAAGAGTCGATATGATTCTTGGGAAATTTCCCCAGGGAAAAAGTCTACAAATCGAGGCCTTTCTGAGCAAACCACCACCTTAATCGAGCCCTAGTTCGAGGGTGGATTATATCCTTGGAGGTTCCGATATATGTCAAGACTCCGTTAATTTCATCAAAAGTCACGTACGGAAGGATGTGTCCAATGCTCAGTCTAAGCCTCCCAACCCTGAATCCAATACTAAGATTTCTTTTTGGGAGAGCGAGACATCAGACCTCGACAGGCCTTATGATGACGCTTTAATCGTCACCCTGAACATCGCAGGCTACGAAGTGCCTAAGCTGATGGTAGACACCGGGAGCTCGGTCGACCTTATTTTCTATAACGCCCTGAAAGGGATGGAAATAGATGACTACGAAATTATTGGTCAGAAAGCTAACCTCGTAGGCTTCTCCGGAGAAACAGTTAACTCCCTGGGAACCATCAAGCTTCCGGTCATAGCTGGTGGAATTATGAAAATGACCAATTTCGTAGTTATTGACAGACCTTCTCCATTTCACGCAATCCTAGGAAGACCCTGGATCCATAAGATAAAAGCAGTAGCTTCCACTTATCACCAATGCGTGAAATTTCCGACACCCGAAGGAATAACCACCGTACGAGGTAGCCAGAAAATCTCCAGGATCTGCTACTTGAGGGGATTCGGAATCCTCAAGGAATCACCCCAGTAGCAATTACAGATCCAGGAAGGTCGAGAGATGCAACAAAATATTCGAGGTCTCCCTAGGAACCTAACCGAACGAGTTGGCATCGACGATTCTGATCCTGAGAAACAAGTGAACATCGGATCAGAGCTACCTCTCGAAACTAAAAAGGAGCTAATCGACTTCCTGAAAAGCAACGTCAAAGCGTTTGCATGGACCACCAGTGACATGAAGGGAATAGACCCAACATCACTACTCATAAGCTCAATGTAGACCCTACTTTCAACCGATCAAACAAAAGCGCCGTAAGCTGGGCCTCGAAAAAGCTCAAGCCGTCAACGACGAAGTCGATCTACTTACGAAAGCAGGGTCCATTCACGAAGTACATTACCCCGATTGGCTGGCTAACCCCGTAGTAGTGAAAAAGAAAAACGGGAAGTGGAGAATCTGTATAGACTTCACCAACCTAAACAAGGCTTGTCCTAAAGATAGCTTCCCGTTACCTCACATCGATTGCCTCGTTGAAGCAACAGTTGGCCATCAGCTCTTGTCCTTTATGGATGCCTTCTCGGGATATAATCAAATCATGATGAATCCTGAAGATCAAGAAAAAACTGCAATCATAACCGAACGCGGGACCTACTGTTACAAGGTAATGCCATTCAGATTAAAAACGCATGAGCTACCTACCAAAGGCTTGTGAACAAAATGTTCACTGGACAGCTCGGAAAAACCATGGAGGTATATTTCGACGATATGCTGGTTAAATCCTCAGCTGGCGAAAATGACATCTCCCACCTAAAAGAATGCTTCGATATCCTCAACAAATACGATATGAAACTCAACCCCGCAAAATGCACCTTCGGAGCGCCCCCGGGAGAATTTCTCGGTTACCTCATAACCGAAAGAGGTATCGAAGCCAATCCGAAACAGATAGCGACCTTCCTGGAAATGCCGTCACCTAAGACAACCAGGGAGGTACAAAGACTGACTGGACGAATCGCAGCTTTGAAGCGATTTATATCGAAGTCCACCGATAAATGCCTCCCATTATACAAACTTCTAAAAAACAATAAGAAGTTCTTGTGGGACGATAAATGCGAGGAAGCTTTCAAACAACTGAAAGCTTACCTCTCCGAGCCTCCGATCCTATCCAAACCAGTAACAAGAGAACCCCTGTACCTATACCTCGCCGTATCAACTTCTGCAATTAGCGGCGTGCTGGTACGAGAAAAGCAAAACGAGCAAAGACCCGTCTATTACACAAGCAAAAGTCTAATAGACGCCGATACTAGATACCCTACTATGGAAAAATTAGCTCAGGCAGTCGTAACAGCTGCCTGAAAGCTACGACCTTATTTCCAATCGCACTCAATCGTGGTAATGACTTCAAAACCAATACGCACGATTCTTCACAGCCCTAGCTAATCAGCACGATTAGCTAAATGGGCCATAGAACTCAGCGAATATGACATCGAGTATAGGCCCCGAGCAGCCATAAAAGCTCAGGTCCTCGCCGATTTTAGCATCGAGCTATCGTCCGAACAACTAGATCCGAGAGCTGAAGCTCCGGAGTGGAGCATGTATGTTGACAGAGCCTCATCAAAACAGGGTTCCGGAATCGGTCTAAGGCTGACCTCTTCAGCCGGAGAAACCATCGAACAATCCTACAGGCTCGGATTCAACGCTTCAAATAATGAGGCCGAATATGAAGCACTAATCGCAGGATTAAGACTCGCCCTGAGCCTCGGAATCCGAGAGCTAAATTCCTACAGCGACTCCCAGCTAGTAGCCAGTCAGTTCCATGGGGAATACGAAACAAGGGACGAAAAAATGGGGGCATACCTCGAAGTCGTACAAAGCCTCACTAAACAGTTCAACAAGTTCGAACTAACAAGAATCCCACGAGGAGAGAACTCCTCGGCAGATGCGTTGGCTGCATTAGCATCCACATCAGACCCCCTCGTAAAACGAATTATACATGTAGAGGGAATCGAAAAACCAAGCATCGATATGGCTACCAAAGCTGAAATCGATAGCAAACCGAAAGAGCAAACAGAAGCTAGTTGCTCTGAGACAGCAGCAACCCAAGTTCTCACAACATTCTGGTTCCCAAAAACCAAAACTCTCAAATTCAAAAAGCATACCTCCGGGGGGCATAACCCAGCCCCCAAGCTCACTTGTCCACAGAGGAAACACTCGCATGACTAGATATTCCCATGAACCCGAAACTTCAACCGGAGACACGATCCTGACCCCGGAAAATAACGACACACCTGAAGATATTCCTCCAGATTTAGGCTCCAATGATCCTAACCAAAGGAATATCCCCGGGGGCATGACCTCCGGCCGCAACAACACTCGGGAACCTGATCCAGCACACGGACCTCCCTCATCTCTTCACGACAAAATCATAGGGAGAGAGGACTGGAGAATCCCAATCATGCAGTATATTTCGGAGGGCAAGGTCCCCCCCCCCAAAAAAAATGGGAAGCTCGAAAGCTCAAAGCATTAAGCGCAAGATACTGCATAATGGAATCGATCCTGTATAAACGAAGCGTGTCGGGACCTTACCTGAGATGCGTTCACGGCCTCGATGCTATCAAACTCATGAAGGAAATGCACGATGGATCCTGTGGAAACCACTCCGGTGGTAGAGCTTTAGCTATCCGAATCAAAAGGCAAGGCTATTTCTGGCCCACCATTATCGCCGACTGTGAGGTCTAGTCATCTTCATGTGACAAGTGTCAGAGGCACGCACCATTTATACATCAACCCTCAGAGAAATTATCCTCGATATCTTCCCCATACACGTTCATGAGATGGTCCATGGATATCGTAGGACCGCTAGTGGTATCAGGAACAGGAAGGCAGAAGCTACGCTTCATGTTAGTCCTAACAGACTACTTCACAAAATGGATAGAAGCTGAAGCCTTCCAACAGGTAACTAAAGTCGAAACTGAACGACTCGTATGGAGAGACATCATCTGCCGCCACGGCGACCCATACGAAATCGTAACTGATAATGGATCACAATTCATATCTAATGACTTCAAAGATTTCTGTGACAAGTGGAAAATTCGCCTCACCATGTCAACACCTTGATACCCTCAGGGAAACGGCCAGGCAGAGGCTGCTAATAAATCGGTATTAGCAAACCTCAAGAAACGCCTCGGAATCGATAAAAGTTCTTAGTCCGAAAGATTGTCTGAAGTGCTTTGGGCATTCCGAACCACCCCACGAAGAGCTACAGAAGAAACCCCTTTCTCCCTAGCCTACGGAATGGAAGTTGTCGTCCCAGCCGAAACCATCACTGGGAGCCTCCGCCGAGAGCTCTGTACGTCTAATCCCGAAGCCAACAATCAGCTCTTATTAGACAACATCGATTTAATCGATGAACAGCGGGACCAAGCCTTGCTCCGCATTCAAAACTACCAACAAGCAATGGCTCGATATTACAATTCCAAAGTCAGGTCCCGACAATTCGTTGTGGGTGACTTGGTACTCAGGAAAGTTTTCAACCATACCAAAGAGCCACACGCTGGGAAGCTAGGGACCAATTGGGAAGGTCCCTATAAGATCATCCACGTGATATGACCAGGCGTTTACAGGCTCATGAAGGTACGAACCGAGGTACATGAAATCCGATCATAGAATGCCATGAATCTCAAGAAATATTACCATTAGGTACCTAAATTCTTTGAACTACGTTAGGCTTGATCCCTTGACTGGGTACGTAGGCAACTCCGTTATGAGTGCAGCCCCAATCTCATTTCAACACCTTTTTTCACTTTAGCCAAAGGGGGCATGTGTTTAAAACGCATAGCCCAAACGGCAATTGTACCACTATTACAACATGATGTATTCTATAAAAGTTATCAATGAAACAATCACATTCAAATATTTTCAGTTTTCATCAAACATATTTAGCTCACAACGAACATGAACCTAAGGTCTTAAAATCTTTCAAACAAATTCAGGTCACAACAAACCTGAACCTAAGGTATTAAAATCCTTCAAACATATTCAGGTCACAACGAACCTGAACCTAAGGTCTTAAAATCCTTTAAACAAATTCAGGTCACAACGAACCTGAGCCTAAGGTCTTAAAATCCTTCAAACAAATCCAGGTCCCTGCGAATCAGGACCTAAGGTCTTAAAATCTCTCAAATAAATTCAGATCACAACGAACCTGAACCTAAGGTCTTAAACCCTTCAAACAAATTCAGGTCACAACGAACCTGAACCTAAGGTCTTAAAATCCTTCAAACATATTCAGGTCACAACGAACCTGAACCTAAGGTCTTAAAACCCTTTGAACAAATCCAGGTCCCTACGAATCAGGACCTAAGGTCATAAAATCCCTCAAATAAATTCAGATCACAACGAACCCGAACCTGAGGTCTTAAACCCTTCAAACGAACTCAGGTCCTTACGAAACTGAGCCTAAAAGTTTAAAAACCTTAGTAAGTTCTGAAGACTTGAAAATGTTGAAACAAATTCAGATCTACAAGAAGCTATCCTTAATGGCCTTTAAAGCTCCTTAAAGAAGACTTGGATCCGTAAAAGATCTTAATCCAGTCGTGAAACTCATTCCCGATAATCTAAACGACCAATCATACATGGAATCTCTGTGACCTCTAAAGGTCACGAGATCAGCTATCGATAAGATCCGTGATTTGATTCCGCATAAGTTACGTGAATCCCTTACTTAAAAAGTCACGAAACATAACTCGAGTCTACACTTCTAAGTAGAATAAATCAAAACAAGTTAAGTAACTTGAAACAAAGATTAAAAACGAGAAAGGAAACAAGGTTTAAAAGCCTCCTCAGGCCATTAACGGTTCAAAAGATCCTAACACGAACGAAGGTTTAAAAGCCTCGTCAGGCTATAAGTCTTAAAACACAAGCAAAGGTCCGTAGGGCAGAAATCCTAAGAACATAATAAATAACTTAAAGGAGACCAAGTCATTAACCTTCTTGACCTCAATCTCCAGAAACCCTCTGGACGTCACGGTCCTCCTCGATTGTCTCATTATCCTTGACCAGGGTGCCTTCATCCATTTCCTTGTCATTACCTCCCGGGACCACGTCAACTGGGGCTAAATCAGGACCCACCAAACCTAAGTTAGAACCATATCCTCCAGAAAAGGACGGATTAAACACGTTAACCTTAAAAGTATCTGAGCTTTCTGAGAGTTGAGGAAGAGGGAGCTTGCTAACTGTGAGGGATAAAACTCACTTCCTAATTTAGGTTAGGTTTAGATTGGGGAAAAGATAATCGTGGGCTGAATCCTGTTAGAACTTAACGAATGAATATGATTATATTGATGTTTTTGGTAAAATACGATTACAAATGTTTTGATCTGAGATTACAAAGAATAAAGGATGTTTCTAGAGTTCTTGAATATGTAAATAATGATGAATCAAAATCTGGACCCCCTGCTTTGATCTCCTCCTCCTCTTTTATAGCTCACGATCATGTTTCAACGACCTCAGCTAACCTCCGAGATTTGCTCCGTGAGTTGAGGGATTCTCAACAGTCTCCTTTTGACCGGGTCCTGCGCATCCATCCTGAGCTACTTACTAGCTCTCAGTGAATGAGGTCATGAGTTCTCTTCCGTGACCTGTTTCGTTGACCTTTCTTTCCTGAGCAAAATAGCCTCCGGCTTCTTTTCAACTCCTTTCTTAAGACTTAATTGCTAATGGGCTTTATATAATAACCCATTATCAATCCTTATTATTTAAGCCTGTTAATTTCAGCTAACGGGCCGTATTTGGGCCCAACAGTTGCCCCCAGCTTTCGAGAAAATATGCTTTTTCTCAGAAGCTAAACCTAGCCGCCGAATCTTAACTTTTTCGTTGAGATAATGATTACTCGTGATCTTGTTTCGAGGATATCTCTCATCCAATCTAACGGATATTATTGCCTTTAGCGTAATCGACGGCTCAGATGAAATGAATTTGAAATAATTATCCCTGATTTTCGAGAATTTACGGGATATAAAGCTGCACATATTAACTACAACTCTACCCATCTCCTCCACGTTTCGATTCAGTTTTCCAGGTAACTTCCTCCGGCTCCTTATTTTACCTTCTTTCGCTCATTATTATTTATTTTATTTTTTTTTTGTTAAGCTTTCAAGTAATCTTCCTTAAAACTGTTGCCCCTCAGAGACTTTGATCCATTAGTTCGATCTTTTCCTTTCTTATCTCTTTTCGATTTCTTTCGTCGTTTTTGCTATGACCCGACCAAAAGAAGGTTCTGGAGAGACAGGAATCTTTGCTACTGGTGCTCAGCTTATGAAGGTGAAACAAGAAGTTGGTGAAACCATGAGGAAGACTGAGAGGAAGAAGAGGGCTAAGGATTCGATAGCCGAGAGAGTTTCCAAGCGAACGAAAAAGACCGGAGGCTCCAGTGGGAGTGCTCCTTCCGGATCTCATCCGCCCTCTGTACTAAAGAGCCAAGAGGTTGTGAACCTTATGGTTTAGGCCCAAGGTCGGAGGGATTTGGCCAGGCCTTGTAAACCCAAGGAAACCCCCGAGACGGCTCCGGAGGGTTGGTTCTGCATTCACGAGAACTATATTTCCAAGAGCCACCTTAGGTTTCCCCTCCCTGACCTCCTGTTAGACCTCTTTGATCATTATCAACTAGCCCTTTCCAAACTTTGTCCCTCGGTTATTCGAGTGATAAACGGTTTCATCACTAGATCCAAAGAAGAGGGAGTTGCTACCGGGCTTCGCTCCCTAATGAGCCTGTTTTCGATAAAGGAGAGTGCTTCCAAGGAAGGTGGTAGTGGGACTTATTACCTTCCTTGTCGTCCTCGGTTGGCTATTTACAAATTTCTTGCAGCGATGACGACTGGTGAAGGAAGTATTTTTACGTTAAAATTGATCCCTCGACGGTTCCCGCGGGTCATACCCTTAGGACTTCTTGGTCTGATGCGTCCGGTTAGGATCTCTTAGGAATGTGTTTGTTTATTTTCATCGATTGTAACCTAACAGATGTTCGGTTATGTTTGCAGATATCGAAGATCCTGCTGATCTCCCGAACAAGCTTACCAGAGCTCTTTTCCGAAAATTGCAGCAAACTCCCTGTACCTGGGCGTCATACACCACTTCTCGAATAGGATCAGCTAGATTTCTGGATCGGTATAACGCTTCCTTCCTAAACCCTGTGCCAGTCACAGACTTAGAAGGTAGTGTATTTATTCTAACGTCTTCGACGCATGTAAGTTTATTTTAAGATATCCGAATCTGAAGAAGATTTGGTAATGCAGTTTCCGAAGGTAACTCGGTGGTATCGATTTCGACGGGACCTAGCACTTCTGGAACCGAAAAGACCCAATCAGCCAAAATGCCTCTCCAACCGTCATTCCGATCTAGGGGTAGACCCGCGAAAGCAGCCAGCACCTCGCGAGGAAGTGAGAAGAATCAAGGAGGATCTTTCTTTAGCTCTGTGAAAGAGGTCCTCGATGATGGAGCTTCTGTTCCAGTTAAGGATACTGATCTCATTGAAACTGAGGGAGCTCAGGAGATAGTTCCTCGCTCTGTAGTTCAGGTCACGAAGTCGATCCTCAGGTGACCAAGGATTCTTCTGAGACTGACCCTCCTAGGAACAAGAGGTTACGTACTGATCAATGATGGGGTCAAAATCGGTACGACGGAATCAATGGCCGAAACTCCCCGCAGAAATATAAAAGGAATTATTTTGTAAAACCCGAAGAACCGTTTTATAAAACTCGAGGATCGTTTTATAAAACTCGAGGAACGTTTTATAAAACTCGAGAATCGTTTTATAAAACCCGATGATCATTTTATAAAATTCGAGAATCGTTTTATAAAACTCGAGGATCGTTTATAAAATTCAAGAATCGTTTTATAAAACTCAAAGAATCATTTTATAAAACTCGAGAATCGTTCTATAAAACTCGAAGAATTGTTTTATAAAACTCGAAGATCGTTTTATGAAACTCGAAGATCTTTTTATAAAACTCGAGAAGCCGTTTAATAAAACTCGAAGATCGTTTTATAAACTCGAGAAGCCGTTTTATAAAACTCGAGAAGCCGTTTTATAAAACTCGAAGATTGTTTTATAAAAGTCGAGGATCATTTTATAAAACTCGAGAATCGTTTTATAAAACTCGAGGATCATTTTATAAAACTCGAGAAGCCGTTTTATAAAACTCGAAGATCATTTTATAAAACTCGAGGATCGTTTTATAAAACTCGAGAAGCCGTTTTATAAAACTCGAAAATCTGTTTTATAAAACAAGAAGATCATTTTATAAAACTCGAGAAGCCGTTTTATAAAACTCGAAGATCTTTTTATAAAACTCGATAAGCCGTTTTATAAAACTCGAAGAACGTTTTATAAAACTCGAGAAGCCGTTTTATAAAACTCGAAGAATCGTTTTATAAAACTCGAGAATCGTTTTATAAAACTCGAGAATCGTTTTATAAAACTCGAAGAATCGTTTTATAAAAGTAGAGAATCGTTTTATAAAACTCAAAGAATCGTTTTAAAAAACTCGAGTATCGTTTTATAAAACTCGAAGAAACGTTTTATAAAACTCAAAGAATCATTTTACGAAACCGCAAAAAAACCGAAACAGCCGTAAAACGCGAACTAGTCACGACTAGTTCGCCCATGGGCGAACTAGGAGACACTCCACTAGTTCGCCCATGGGCGAACTAAGCCGGCCCGGCTTAGTTTGCCGATGGGCGAACTAGGAGTCACTCAACTAGTTCGCCCATCGGTGAGCTAAGCCGCCCGGCTTAGTTCACCGATGGGCGAACTAAGAGTCACTCGACTAGTTCGCCCATCGGCGAACTAACAGACACTCAACTAGTTCGTGAGTTCATTTAATTCATGACTTCTCGGATATCCCACGCCTCGATCTCCCGCATCCCCGATTCAAAACTTACGTCTTTCAACACGGTCGCATTCTGAACCACGGCCAAAACGTCTCCCGTTCCGTCCCGATCCGACCTATCATTCAAGTTTTACGATAAAAACCTTAAAACTTCGCTTTCTCGGAAAGAACTCGAGGAAATCGTATAAAACGGCAACGGTTAAACGAAACACCGAACATTTCCTAAACTATACGATTTATTCGAGATTTCTCGTTAAAATCATAAAAGAACTCGTTTTAAATAAAAAACGTCGAGAGAATCGTAAAAAAACCGGCATCAGATCAGGAAATGGTCTCGTTAAAGTCGTAAAACGGTTTTTATCGTAAAACGGCCCGAAAGGTCCTAAAACACGATAAAAACCCATCTCGCGACGTTAACGAAATCAAACCCCAAGATACGATAACGCTTTGACGGTCTACTCGCAGACGGAAGATAAAAGGCAAGTTTGAAGATAAATAGATGATTTCCGCAGAAGAAAAGAAAGGATCGACAGATATGGAAAGTTCCCGAAATATTCGGTTTTGAGCAAAATGGAAAGACTAAAACCGCCTAAGGAGGAGTATATAAGGAGGAGGCATAGGGCAGAAGCTGGGGGACGAATTTCAGAGCTCTCATCTGAGACTTTTACAACTTTTCTAGACTTAGAATTTTCCGCACTTAGAAACTTAGGCTTTTTCTCGACAAGTTCGGTTTCTATGACTGGCGCTCATCACTAGACGAACTCGCTCAGGCAGTTCGATCTCTTGTCCAGCTCAATCAACTGAACTACGTTCGACTTGATCCTCGAAAGGGGTACGTAGGCAGCCTTTAATAAGGTTCAGTCCGAAATCAATCAAACCTTTTTTCCTATCTTTTTCCGTCTTTCGTTATCGAGCTGCGACTCGACTAGATCTAGGGTTTTTATGTTTGTAACTCTCTGATGGCCCCTGCGGCCAAAGCCTTTGTAATTCCTTGTAATAATTGCAACGCTCTTACACGGATCGGAAATAAGATCTACTTTTTCTTTAAATTCGTTTTATTACGTTTTTCGTAATTTTCCGCATTTATTTGGTTACTTGTCATTGGCTTTCGCAGAGATCCGGTTCCTCTGGAAAATTAGGGTTTTCCTAATTTTCCTTATTTAACGGAAATTGACAAGTGTGAATTTCGGTTCCCACAGTTTGGTGCTAGAAGGAGGGGGGGGGTCGGATTACTCTTACTCATAGCCGCAAAACGCTTGACCAAAACGATGTCTGGATGTATGAAAGACATAGTCGCAACTCGCAAAAAGACGCTGGTAAAAGAACTCCAGCTGCGACTGCTCCTACAGCCAACGCTCGCGCAAACGCTGTAGTACTCAACAAAATCGATAACCTAATCGCGACTCTTCGCCACGGAAAGAGCAACAAAACAAGCTCACGGTTTCTATCTCAGATCTCTAAGGGCAACGATAAAATCTATCAAACCCCATCGTGTTTTTCTTATTTCCGAGTTGGACAAATCTCACGCGTTAAGCAAAAGACGTTTTCCGAGAACATTTCGGAAAAATAAAACTTGCTCTCCCAGAAACCGCGGAACAAACCGTAACTTACTCGCGAAATAAATCCTAGGATACTCGCGGAAAACCCTAGGCTGTTCGCAGAAAAATCCTTAGGTGACTCGCGGAAAAACCGTAGGTTATTCGCGGCAAAACCCTAGGTTGTCCGCGGAAAACCCCTAGGTTACTCGCGTAGAAAGCCTTAGGTGACTCGTGGAAAAACTGTAGGTTATTCGCGGCAAAACCCTAGGTTGTTCGCGGAAAAACCCTAGGTTACTCGCGTAGAAAGCCTTAGGTGACTCGCGGAAAAACCGTAGGTTATTTGCGGCAAAACCCTAGGTTGTTCACGGAAAAACCCTAGGTTACTCACGGAGAAAGCCCTAGCTTACTTGCGGAGAAAGCCCTAGGTTACTCGCGGAAAAACCCTAGGTTATTAGCGACAAAACCCTAGGTTGCTCGCGGAAAAACCTTAGGCTACTCGCAGAATCGGGCAATACTATCCAGACGAAAAGACGGTTAGTTGGCCAACCAACCGAGCTTGCCATCTTGGCGAGCTGACCGGCTTTCCACCTCGTCCCAGAGGCACTGACTTTTTCCCGAGGGTCCGCACAATACAACTCATAGCTATGGTGAGCCGGACCGTACTCTAAACAATAATCGCACTGCTTTTCGTTTCATCTCAATGAAAGTTTTCGTTGAGGTTTTACCACGAAAACAAGATAGCTTGATGAATCGGGACTGTGCTCGCCGACTCACCAATCGGAAAGTTGGACAAGCTCGATGGATCGAAACATCTCCATCTCGAATCTTGATCGAGACGCTTTTCGTTTCGTCTCAATCGCACTTTCCGTTGAGATTCTACGACGAAAACAGGTCAACTCGACGAATCGAGATCACCCGCGCCAAGCGTCTTAGCTCGCCGAACGTAGAGCTAGCTAGCTCGCCATACAGCGAGCTGACCCAAGCGCCTGGCTCGCCGAAGAGACGCTGACTTCGCCCCAAGGGTTCTTACAATCCAGATCGCCACACGACGAGCTGAAAGGGTTCACCCGACTTGCCTTACGTCGAGCTGAACCAATCCTCGAGTTCTCTCGAAGTCTTGATCGCGCTGATTCTCGTTTCGTCTGAACCGGAATTTCCATCTGGATTTTACGATAAAACCGCAAAGACTTGTTTCTTCGTATAAGTTCGAATCAATCGTCTAAAACGACAACGATTGACTTAACACCAAAGTTTCCTAAATTATACGAGAAATCTGAACTCTCTAAACCTAATCCGATTTTACGAAACACTGCCACGCTAAGTCGAAAACGTCCAATCATAAACACGTGATTGATTTTTTCGATATACAAAGCGCACCTAGTCGGTCAAATAAAACCAGCAGTACGAAGAAACAAGAACACCGGCTCTGATGGTTAAGTCTTCTCCCCGCTCCGATACTCTCGCTGGTAATTCGTCGAAGACCGGTAGGTCAAAAGATGAAGAACAAATAATAGACGACCCCAAATCATCGATGAAGCTAAGGTATGTCCGATTCGAAAATTTTATCAGACTTTTAATTTCTCGTAGGTAAGAAACGAAAAAGTCTTGTAAACTGCCAAGAAACCTAGAGAACTTAGAATTTAGAAGATAGTCTAGCATGCTAAGTCGTAAGCAATTTTTGTCTATCTCAATTTGTTGTTCTCTAACCATTCAGGCATAACTCGCAAACCGATCCAATCTCTTGTACAACCGAGAAACGATCGCCACACATTCAAACGTACTCATTTCCTAAAAGTAAAAAGGAGCTTGAGACGCTGACGTCGTCTTAAAACCGACTCGCTCCTAGAAGTTCTCGTAAATCAGACATACTCCAAGTCATCTCCGATCCACCATGGTCTTTAATCGACCCGGATTGTCGATCATCCAAATCCTTCAAACAAAACTCGTCTTTCTTCTTTCGCCGAACATTTTTCCTCGCATCAAGAAAACGCTTTCTAAAATAAGCGGAAAAATATTCGGACGATGCAACGCCTCATCGAAATCATCCCAAAAGCAAACGACAATCTAAAAACCGTCTAAGTGCTAAAGACTGATCCAAACTATCTGGGAAATAATCTCGAGGAATATACGGCATCTCTCGTCGCAATCATGCGGTTAGAAAATCTCTGCGAAACTTCAGAGCGAAACTCGATTATTTTCCGAAGTCATAAAGATCTTTTCAAACTTGATAAAACAAGTATAAGAGTCGAAATATTTAGGCATCAAAGCATTGATCTCATTTTTCGTCAAACCAAGTGAGTCACGGAATAATGTCAGGAACATTTGCGGCGAAAGAAAGATCGAGAACACAAAGCAGCGATAGGGAACACGTCCTCCCTTCTCGCTGACTGATCCTATTGCTGATCATGTGATTCATTCCGCCCGAGAAACCCGCTAAAACATTTTTCGACTAGATCTCGGTGAAATAACTTTTGGTAAAACTCCACGAGTGACTCCGAAAAAACTATCACCGAAGAATCAAAAACTAAGCGGAAAGGTTTCTCGAAAAATCTGCGGAAACATTGTTAACCCAATGCGTCGCGTCGATTTACTAAATTCATCGCCCGTTGCATACCTGATAAATCCTTCGTATAGTCAGGATCATGTCATAACGAGGTAACTCTCGAAAGTAAACGTAACAGGTTTTGCGAAAAGTACTTTCCTTATAGCGAAAACCAAGCTATACGATCCGGCAATGGGCGGCCAATCTAAACTTCGCCTCCTCGCGACATGATCTGAAAGATCTCACTCTTTAGCCCATCGGTTCACGAGCATCCGCTCTCATTCCTCTCGTTTACATCCGAGAATGAGATCGCCCCGCAAACAAACTAAGCCGGCCGGGCGAACTAGGAGTCACTCAACTAGTTTCGCCCATCAGCGAACTAAGCCGGGCCGGCTTAGTTCGCTGATGGGCGAACTAAGAGTCACTCGACTAGTTCGCCCATCGGCGAACTAAGCCGGCCCGGCTTAATTCGCCGATGGGCAAACTAGGAGTCCCTCAACTAGTTCGCCCATCGGCGAACTAAAGACTTCTCGGATATCCCGCGCCTCGATCTCCCGCATCCCCGATTCAAAACTTAAGTCTTTCGACACGGTCGCATTCTGAACCACGGCCGAAACGTCTCCCGTTCCATCTCGATCCGACCTATCATTCAAGTTTTATGATAAAAACCGTAAAACTTCGCTTTCTTGGAAAGAACTCGAGGAAATCGTATAAAACGGCAACAGTTAAACGAAACACCGAACATTGCCTAAACTATACGATTAATTCGAGATTTCTCGTTAAAATCATAAAAAACTCGTTTTAAATCGTAAAACGGCCCGAAAGGTCCTAAAACATGATAAAAACCCATCTCGCGACGTTAACGAAATCAAACCCCAAGATACGATAACGCTTTGACGATTTACTCGCAGACGGAATATAAAAGGCAAGTTTGAAGTTAAATAGAAGATTTCCGCAGAAGAAAAGGAAGGATCGACAGATATGGAAAGTTCCCGAAATATTCGGTTTCGAGCAAAATGGAAAGACTAAAACCGCCTAAGGAGGAGTATATAAGGAGGAGGCACAGGGCAAAAGCTGGGGGACGAATTTCAGAGCTCTCATCTGAGAATTTTACAACTTTTATAGACTTAGAATTTTCCGCACTTAGAAACTTAGGCTTTTTCTCGACAAGTTTGGTTTCTATGACTGGCGCTCAATCACTAGACGAACTCGCCCAGGCAGTTCGATCTCTTGTCCAGCTCAGTCAACTGAACTACGTTCGACTTGATCCTCGAAAGGGGTACGTAGGCAGCCTTTAATAAGGTTCCGTCCGAAATCAATCAAATCTTTTTTCCTATCTTTTTCCGTCTTTCGTTATCGAGCTGCGACTCAACTAGATCTAGGGTTTTTATGTTTGTAACTCACTGATGGCCCCTGCGGCCAAAGCCTTTGTAATTCCTTGTAATAATCGCAACGCTCTTACACGAATCGGAAATAAGATCTACTTTTTCTTTAAATTCGTTTTATTACGTTTTTCGTACTTTCCGCATTTATTTGGTTACTTGTCGTTGGCTTTCGCAGAGATCCGGTTCCTCTGGAAAATTAGGGTTTTCCTAAGTTTCCTTATTTAACGGAAATTGACAAGTGTGAATTTCGGTTCCCACAATCAAGGTGACAGACCATCCAGGTCTTCTTTTTCGTCCTCGAGGGGAGGGACCGTTGGATGGAATTTCGCTCACTCGAAGCCTGGATCGATTCTTGATGATCCTTGGGGCTTAGCAACGCTAATGGGGCACATGAAGCAGACAGGGTGTTCTCTTCCCTCTGTTAGCAACCTGACTAACAGGGATGAGTTTATCGAGATTGCTCATTACATGGGTCATGTAAGGGTTTTTAGCCTCCTTTTATTTCTTTTTCTTAGATAGATATTTATTTTAGCTGTTTGTTTGTCTGGAGTTGGCTGGAGCTGTTAATAAGGCTCAGCTAAGGTTAGAAGAAACAGTGAGTAATGCCCCGAATGCTGAGGAGCTTGCCCAGGTTACCGAGATGGTGAAGACCACCAAGATTGACCGTGACCAAGCCAGAGCTCAGGTTTCAGCACTTCGATCCGAATTTGAGAGGCTCGGCTTGAAGTCTGATGCCCAACAGGGTAAGATCGAGAGCTTGGAGATTGACATCAAAGTGAAGAGTAGGAGGGTCACTGAGCTAGATGGTGCTCGGAGGGTTGCTGAGCAACAAGTTCAAGAATTGATTGCTTCGTCTCAAGTCAGTCAGAAGAATAAGGAGGCTGAAGTCAAATTCGCTGTTAGGAGGGGAAAGAAGGAGGTGATCGACGCTTACAACAAGATCCTTATCTCTGTTAAAGATAAGTTCTCCAAGAAGAAGGATGAGGCTGATCTTTAGATCTATGCTCAAGAAATCCAAGCTAACACGGAGCTTTTGAAAGACTTGCTGGCAAATGAGATTCAAAGTGCTGAGGAGGAGTACAACCGTTTGATGGTTTTGATGTCGGAAGCGGTTGCTGCTTACGAGAGGGCTCAGGTTTCTGATTTCTCGGTTAGCAAGCTCCCTCTTCCTCAACTCTCAGAAAGCTCAGGTACTTTTGAGATTACCATGTTTAGTCCTTTCTTTTCTGGAGGATATGGTTCTAACTTAGGATTGGTGAGTCCTGATTTAGCCCCGGCTGAAGGGGCTCCAGAAGGTGATGACAAGGAGACGGATGCAGGTGCCCCAGCCGTGGACAACGAGGCAGTCGAGCGAGGTCGCGACGTCTAGGAGATCTTTGGAGACAGAAGACAAGATATCCTTTTAGTTGTTTTATCATGTTTTTAGGATATCTGCCCTACGGGCTTTTGTTCATTTTTTAAGACTTATAGCCTGAGGAGGCTTATAAACCTTTGCTTGTGTTAGGATCTTTTGACCTTAAGTAGCCTGGGGAGGCTTTTAAACCTTTATTTCATTTTACTTTATTTTGATTTTACTTTTAGTCATTCGACTTGTAGGGATTTTTGTTTCTTCTTAACTGGGATCAAACTTTCTTGCTAAAGGTCTTGTCGACGTTTCGATGAATCCCTTAGCATGAATTCGATTTTCTAAGTAGAAGTATTTATTTCTTTGAACAAATAATTCTAGGTTCTGTTAGTAGCAGGTCCCGCAGTTATATATGAGGTCTATGAGACTTTCGGGTGAAGGTCAGGGGTCCCGTCGACAACAGGTTCCGTCATTTTTCAGCGCGAAGTTCTGAGGTAGAGTTTTCGGGACCTGATGTTACTTGGGATCTCTTTTTAGATGTCGATTGAAGCTAAGGATTTTGAGACCTTAAATTGGGGTTCTTTGGGAATGAGGTTTAGGTTTGTCGAAACCTAACTTAGGTAGCAGGTTTTTAAGACCTTAGGTCCGGGTTTGCCGAGACCTGATTTTGTATGAAGTGTTTTAAGACCTTAGGTCTGGGTTCGCCGAGACCTTAGGTCCGGGTTCGCCGAGACCTGATTTTTGTTTGAAGGGTTTTAAGACCTTAGGTTCGGGTTTACCGGGACCTTAGGTAGGGTTCGCCGAGACCTGATTTTTGTTTGAAGGGTTTTAAGACCTTAGGTCCGGGTTTACCGGGACCTGATTTTGTATGAAGGATTTTAAGACCTTAAGTTCATGTTTGTTGAAACCTGAGTTAGATAGTAGGGTTTTAAGACCTTGGGTCCGGGTTTGCCGGGACCTAATTTTGTATGAAGGATTTTGAGACCTCAGATTCAGGCTTATCGTGACCTGGATTTGTTGGAAGGATTTTAAGACCTTAGGTCCAGTTTCGTTGTGACCTGAATTTTGTATGAAGGATTTTAAGACCTCAGATTCAGGCTTATTGTGACCTGAATTTGTTGGAAGGATTTTAAGACCTTAGGCCCAGGTTCGTCGTGACCTAAATTTTCTGGAGGGATTTTAAGACCTTAGGTTCAGGTTCGTCGTGACCTAAATTTATTTGGTAGAAACTTGAGATGCTTGAATGTAGATGTTTCATTAACAACTTTTATGGAATACATAATAATCATGGAACTAGTAGCTCGGGCTGTGTGTTTTGAACACATGCCCCCTTTTAACGTAAAGATGAATATGTTGAGATGATATTGGGGCTGCACTCATAACGGAGTTCAATGGATTTTAGGTACCTAGTGTTAGTATTTCTAGAGATTCATGGCATTCCATGATCGGATTTCGGGTACCCCGGTTCGTACTCATGAGCCTGTAAACGCCTGGTCATATCACGTGGTTGATCTGATATGGGCCTTCCCAATAGGTCCCTAGCTTTCCGGCATTCGGCTCTTTGGTATGGTTAAAAACTTTCCTCAGTACCAGGTCACCTACAACGAATTACCGGGACCTAACCTTGGAATTGTAATGTCGAGCCATTGCTTGTTGGTAGTTTTGAATGCGGAGCAAGGCTTGATCCCGTCGCTCCTCGATCAGGTCGAGGTTATCTGATAAGAGCTGATTGTTAGCTTTGGGATTTGTCGTACAGAGCTCTCGGCGGAGGCTCCCGGTGATGGTTTTGGCTGGGACGACAGCTTCCATCCCGTAGGCTAGGGAGAAAGGGGTTTCTTCCGTAGCTCTTCGTAGGGTGGTTCGGCATGCCCAAAGCACTTCAGGTAATCTTTCGAACCACGAACTTTTATCGATTCCAAGGCGTTTCTTGAGGTTTGCTAATACCGACTTATTAGCAGCCTCCGCTTGGCCGTTTCCCTGAGGGTATCGAGGTGTCGACATGGTGAGGCAAATTTTCCACTTGTCGCAGAAATCCATGAAGTCGTTAGATATGAATTGTGATCCATTATCGGTTACAATTTCGTATGGGACGCCGTGGAGGCAAATGATGTCTCTCCATACGAGTCGTTTGGTTTCGTCTTTGGTTACCTGTTGGAAGGCTTCAGCTTCTATCCATTTTGTGAAGTAGTCTGTTAGGACTAGTAGGAAGCGTAGCTTCTGCCTTCCTGTTCCTGACACGACTACCGGTCCTACGATATCCATGGACCATCTCATGAATGGGTATGGGGCGGATATCGAGGATAACTTCTCTTAGGGTTGGTGTATAAATGGTGCGTGCCTCCGGCATCTGTCGCATGAGGATGAGTAGACTTCACAGTCAGCGATAATGGTCGGCCAGAAATAGCCTTGCCTTTTGATTCGAATAGCTAAGGCTCTACCACCGGAGTGGTTTCCACAGGAACCATCATGCATTTCTTTCATGAGTCTGATAGTGTCGAGGCCGTGGACGCATCTCAGGTAAGGTCCCGATACACTTCGTTTATAAAGGATAGATTCCATTATGAAGTATCTTGCGCTTATTGCTTTGAGTTTTCGAGCTTCCCATTTATGGGTGGGGGACCTTGCCCTCCGAAATATACTGCATGATTGGGATTCTCCAGTCCTCTCTTCCTATGATTTTGTCGTGAAGGGATGAAGGAGGTCCCTGTGCTGGATCAGGTTCTCGGGTGTTGTTCCGGCCGGAGGTCATCCCCCCGGGGATATTCCTTCGGTTAGGTTCATTGGAGCCTAAATCTGGAGGAATATCTTCAGGTATGTCGTTAATTTCCGCGGATCGTGTCTCTGGTTGAAGTTTCGGGTTCAGGGTAATATCTCGTCCTGCGAGTGTTTACTCTGAAGACAAGTGGGCTTGGAGGCTGGGTTGTGCCCCCGAAAGTGTGCTTTTTGAATTTGCGAGTTTTAGTTTTTGGGAACCAGAATGTTGTTAGAACTTGGGTTGCTGCTGACTCGGAGTAGTTACCTTCTGTTTGCTCTTTCGGTTTGCTATGGATCTCGGCTTTGGTAGCTATGTCGATGCTTGGTTTTTCGATTCCCTCTACAGGTATAATTCGTTTTACTAGGGGGTCTGATGTGGATGCTAATGCAGCCAATGCATCTGCTGAGGAGTTCTCTCCTCGTGGGATTCTTGTTAGTTCGAACTTGCTGAACTGTTTAGTGAGGCTTTGTACGACTTCGAGGTATGCCCCCATTCTTTCGTCCCTTGTTTCGTATTCCCCATGGAACTGGCTAGCTACCAGCTGTGAGTCACTGTAGGCATTTAGCACTCGGATTCCGAGGCTTAGGGCGAATCTCAATCCTGCGATTAGCGCTTCATATTCGGCCTCATTATTTGAAGCGTTGAATCCGAGTCTGTAGGATTGTTCGATGGTTTCTCCGGCTGTAGAGGTCAGCCTTAAACTGATTCCGGAACCTTGTTTTGATGAGGCTTCGTCAACATACAGGCTCCATTCTGGAGCTTCAGCTCTCGGGTCTAGTTGTTCGGATGATAGCTCGATGATAAAATCAGCGAGTGTAATACCCCTGATCAGAAGTCCCAAGTCAACGTAAGTCAACGACCCATGATCGACCAAGACTTGCCGCAGGATGGTAATAGAAGTGAAGACTAGAGGTTCGGTCGAAGCAATTTGGAGTTTGGTTGAGTAAAATCCAGAGTTGGTCGAATAGGCAGAACTGGAGCTTCGATATGGTCGTGGTCGAGCACGGTGAATTTTCAAAGACTTCAAATAAAGTAAGACTTGATCCTAAACCTCATTATAGGATATTATAAGACCTTTGGTCGAGTCAGAATGAAGTTGGGTCGAGCCAAAGTGTAGATGATCGATGGAGGTTCAGAAACGGTCTATACGGAGGTTTAGCACCGGGCGATATTTT
>CAKOAT010916264.1:237507-248190 GCA_932364175.1 Eruca vesicaria subsp. sativa
GGTATCAGAAGTCAAATGATGGTACCATGGGTTAGATGGTGGTAGTCTAAGTCAAATGGTGGCCGTATAAGTTTGACGGAAGCAGCATCAAATGGTGATATCAAGACTAGGAGTTGGAAAGAAGATCGAGGAAGCTTGGTGAGCGGAAGATGCAAGGATCAAAGAAAGACATGGTGGAAGGAGAGATGAATCAAATGGTCGAACCAGGATCAGATGGTGGAAGCAAGGTACGACATCAGCAACAGCGGACCGGGAAGTAGATCAAGGAGACCGAGTGAAGCATGTAAACCGGAGGAATGAACCAGGAACTAAGAAGAAGGATTAAGATAAATGGTGGAAGCTATGGGAAGAAGCGGTTAGAAGCAAGCTGAAGAAAATTAGTAAAATGGCGGTATAAGCGAGAAATGTCTTGGGAATTCGAGGACGAATTCATTTAAGGAGGGGAGAATGTAATACCCCTGATCAGAAGTCCCAAGTCAATGAAAGTCAACGACCCAGGATCGACCAAGACTTGCCACGGGATGGTAATAGAAGTGAAGACTAGAGGTTCGGTCGAAGCAATTTGGAGTTTGGTTGAGTAAAATCCTGAGTTGGTCGAATAGGCAGAACCGGAGCTTCGATATGGTCGTGGTCGAGCACGGTGAATTTTCAAAGACTTCAAATAAAGTAATACTTGATCCTAAACCTCATTATAGGATATTATAAAACCTTTGGTCGAGTCAGAATGAAGTTGGGTCGAGCCAAAGTGTAGATAATCGATGGAGGTTCAGAAACGGTCTATACGGAGGTTTAGCACCGGGCGATATTTTGGAAGTGTGTAAAGGTGAAGGGTCTTTGTCCACGTATCTAAAGGAGGTTATTTTAAGACATATGGTCGAGCTAGAATCAAGTTGGTTCGGGAGGAATCAAGAGTTGGTCACAGATCTAGCCGGAAGGACCCGGTGGAGCCGAAATGGGATCTTCTTCACCCAAATGCTATTGGATGAACTTGGAATGCATTTCTTTCTTCACCTATCATCAAATTGAGATTTTTAAGGATTTTTAAGAAGCTCAAAGAAAGTGGGAACCGAGCTGAGGTGGCAAAGTCCCATTGGGCCCAAGAGGATGACATGGAGGCCCCGTGGCGAGATCTGATTGGTCAAGAGAGGAAACTTGGTGTCCAAGGTGGTTTTTCTTCTAGAAGGGGAAGGTGTTGGCATGGGGAGGATAGGTGTCAGCTGGAGAAGAAAGGGCTTGATGACTAAGCAAAGGAAAATGATAAAGAAATGTGAAGTGGGACACATGCCCATATTTTTACATGCACAAAAGTCCACTTGTCCAGCCATCCTCAGCCCTCTTTTCCTATAAATACCAGACCCCTCCCATTCAGTTTCTTCACCCCAAAACCGAAAGCCACCTTAGAGAGAGAGAGTGGTGAGTTTAGAGAGAGAAACCGTGAGTTTGGTGTTTCTCGGGTGAAGTTTAGTTAGCGTTTTCGGGAGTCTGGAGTTTGTACCACAACCAAAGCTCTTACCACCCTTCCTAGCACACCACAACACCTCCTAGGCTAAGGAGGACACACGCAAAGAGCCTCCGGAACACTCCCGAAAACGCTAATTAAACTTCAACCGAGAAACACCAAACTCACGGTTTCTCTCTTTAAACTCACCACTCTCTCTCTCTAAGGTGGCTTTCGGTTTTGGGGTGAAGAAACTGAATGGGAGGGGTCTGGTATTTATAGGAAAAGAGGGCTGAGGATGGCTGGACATGTGGACTTTATGCATGCAAAAATATGGACATGTGTCCCACTTCACACTTCTTTAATATTTTCCTTTGCTTAGTCATCAAGACCTTTCTTCTCATGCTGACACCTAACCTCCCATGTCAACACCTGCTCCTTCTAGAAGAAAAACTACCTTGGTCACCAAGTTTCCTCTCTTGACCAATCGGAAGATGCCACGCAACCTCCACATCATCATTTCGGCACCAATGGGAGCCCGACACCTCAGCTCGGTTCCCACTTTCTTGGAGCTTCTTTAAAATCCTTAAAAATCCCAATTTGATGATTGGTGAAGAAAGAAACGCATTCCAAGTTCATCCAATAGCATTTGGGTGAAGAAGATCCCATTTCGGCTCCACCGGGTCCTTCCGGCTAGATCTGTGACTAACTCTTGATTCCTCCCGAACCAACTTGATTCTAGCTCGACCATATGTCTTAAAATAACCTCCTTTAAATACTTGCACAAAGAACCTTCACCTTTACACACTTCCAAAATATCGCCCGGTGCTAAACCTCCGTATAGACCGTTTCTGAACCTCCATCGATCATCTACACTTTGGCTCGACCCAACTTCATTCTGACTCGACCTAAGGTCTTATAATATCCTATAATGAGTTTTAGGATCAAGTCTTACTTTATTTGAAGTCTTTGAAAATTCACCGTGCTCGACCACGACCATATCGAAGCTCCGGTTCTGCCTACTCGACCAACTCTGGATTTTTCTCAACCAAACTCCAAATTGCTTCGACCGAACCTCTAGTCTTCACTTCTATTACCATCCTGCGGCAAGTTTTGGTCGATCATGGGTCGTTGACTTACGTTGACTTGGGACTTCTGATCAGGGGTATTACATTCTCCCCTCCTTAAATGAATTCGTCCTCTAATTCCTAAGACATTTCTCGCTTATACCGCCATTTTACTAAACTTCTTCAGCTTGTTCCTAACCGCTTGTTCCCTTGAGCTTCCACCATTTATCTTAATCCTTCTCCTTTGTTCCTGGTTCATTCCTCCGGTTTACTTGCTTCACTCGGTCTCCTTGATTTACTCCCCGGTCCGCCGTTGCTGATGTCGTACCTTGCTTCCACCATCTGATCCTGGTTCCACCATTTGATTCATCTCTCCTTCCACCATGTCTTTCTTTGATCCTTGCATCTTCCGCTCACCAAGCTTCCTCGATCTTCTTTCCAACTCCTAGTCTTGATATCACCATTTGATGCTGCTTCCGTCAAACTTATACGGCCAGCATTTGACTTAGACTACCACCATCTAACCCATGGTACCATCATTTGACTTCTGATACCACCGGTTAGTTTTTGACGCCACTATTTGCTCCTCTCATGACTTGAATGCTCCGGTACCTAAGCTTTATACTTCTTCTTCCTTGGTCTTTACTTGGTGTCTCCCCTCCTTAGGAAACAACTTAGTCTTGATCACCAATACACACGCCAGATCCAAGCTTGAACTTCACTCTCTATCCTCATCACAACACTCTCTCCTAGGCTTCACGTCAAGACTTCTTCGGTTGGTCTTCCACTTAATATCTCTTCTCAGACTCTTGGGCTTCATACTTTCTTGGACTCTTTCTAAGTTTCTCCAGTCTTGATCTTCTTCTTGATAATCTTCAAGGTAACCTCGGGCACTTCTCTTCAAAGCAATTCTGCACTCCCTTGAGATGCCACCATTCGCTACTGCATTGGATTCCTCCGGGCCTTCGGTAGTAGCCGGCCAACCCAAGAAAACTTCTAATCTCTGATGCGGTGGTTGGTCGAGGCCATCATTCTATTACTGCAATCTTCTCTGGATCCGGTGAAACGCCTTGCTCGGACACTCTGTGGCCTAAGAAACCAATCTCCCTCTTCCAAAACTGACATTTGCTGAACTTAGCAAACAACTTCCGGTCTCTCAGCCGTTCGAGTACCTTACGCAGGTGCTCCTTGTGATCCTCCTCGCTCTTCGAGTAAATCAGAATATCGTCGATGAACACAATTACAACCTGGTCGAGATAGTCATGAAGCACCTCATTCATCATCCTCATGAATACTGCTGGCGCGTTGGTCAATCCAAACGGCATCACAACAAACTCGTACTGCCCGTACCGAGTGTTGAATGCTGTCTTCATAACGTCAGTCTTTGCCACCGGGATTTGGTGATATCCCGAAGCCAAATCTATCTTTGAGAACCAACTTGCTCTTCTTAACTGATCTAACAACTCATCGATTCTTGGTAAAGGGTACTTATCCTTGATCGTGACGTTGTTGATCCCTCTGTAGTCGATGCACAACCTCATGCTACCATCCTTCTTCTTTACGAACAAAACTGGAGCTCCTCAAGGTGAGGAACTCGGTCTAATAAAACCTTTATCTAGAAGATCCTCCAACTGCTTCTTGAGCTATGCTAACTCCGCCGGTACCATACGATAAGGAGTTTTAGCAATGGGTACCGCACTTGGCTCCAAGTTGATAGTGAATGGATTGCTCCGAGGGGGAGGCAGCTCTGTTAATTCCTGAAACACATCTTCAGATTCTTGAATCACTGGGATGTCTTCAAGGCTTAACTCCTTTCCTGACTCTTCTCCCACGTACGTGAGTGACACTAAGTAGACCTCGCTGTCCACTAACACTTTCTCCGCTCTCATTGCCGTCACAAACGTCGCCATAACTCTGGGCCTGATCCCACAATATAACTCATTCTGAATCTGCACCCTACCGGCGACACTGACAACTTGGAACCTTGCACATGAACCGCTGGTCTTCACCACAGTTGCCTCTGATTCTTGATACACACACAACTCTTCTTGAGTACCACATGTCCAGGTCCGTGTCCTCCCGACACTACTACACCCACAACACACCACTTGGCTACGGGTTGGTCTCCTAAACTCTAGGGTTCACACAGGTGCTACGGGGTTTCCAGGGTTCTCACTCTACCCTAACAATCTATAAACTCCCGAACGCACAACCAATACCACAACCTAGCGATAATATCTACCTTCCAG
The DNA here is from genome assembly GCA_932364175.1 of Eruca vesicaria subsp. sativa. Lineage (NCBI taxonomy): Eukaryota > Viridiplantae > Streptophyta > Magnoliopsida > Brassicales > Brassicaceae > Eruca > Eruca vesicaria. Next base: position 242,262 of record CAKOAT010916264.1, read on the forward strand.
AATATTAATCGCTACCCGGACACACAGTCCACAGAATCACCACACCAAAAGGTTGCACACGCAACACAACAATCAGCAACATAGCTCTACAATGCGTGCAATAAAAACTAGCAACCTAACAACACATCATGCAAAGAGAAGGATCAGAACCCCCTTACCTGAGCTCCCCAAGAGCTTGACGACAAGGGTTCTAAAATGGTCACAGTTTCTACGGTTTGATCCTCCCGTTGCAGATGAGGCTAGATCGAGCAGGGCTGGAACGAGGGATCACGGAGATGGGTACGGCTCTCACACTACGCATTGGCAATCTTCACTCAAGTCTGGCTGACTCCTTTCCCTGGTACAAGCTCGCGCAAGATGGTCGCTCTCTTCACACATACCGCATTCTTCCTTAGTAGGAACGTCACACGAGTCTCGAGCACTCGATGTTGGAAGAGGGAAGGTTTAGCACCGGGAGATATTTTGGAAGTGTGTAAAGGTGAAGGTTCTTTTTCCAAGTATCTAAAGGAGGTTATTTTAAGACATATGGTCGAGCTAGAATCAAGTTGGTTCGGGAGGAATCAAGAGTTAGTCACAGATCTAGCCGGAAGGACCCGGTGGAGCCGAAATGGGATCTTCTTCACCCAAATGCTATTGGATGAACTTCGAATGCATTTCTTTCTCCACCTATCATCAAATTGGGATTTTGAAGGATTTTTAAGAAGCTCCAAGAAAGTGGGAACCGAGCTGAGGTGTCGGGCTCCCATTGGTGCCGAAATGATGATGTGGAGGTTGCGTGGCATCTTCCGATTGGTCAAGAGAGGAAACTTGGTGACCAAGGTAGTTTTTCTTCTAGAAGGAGCAGGTGTTGACATGGGAGGTTAGGTGTCAGTATGAGAAGAAAGGTCTTGATGACTAAGCAAAGGAAAATATTAAAGTGCATGCATAAAGTCCACTTGTCCAGCCATCCTCAGCCCTCTTTTCCTATAAATACCAGACCCCTCCCATTCAGTTTCTTCACCCCAAAACCGAAAGCCACCTTAGAGAGAGAGAGTGGTGAGTTTAGAGAGAGAAACCGTGAGTTTGGTGTTTCTCGGGTGAAGTTTAGTTAGAGTTTTCGGGAGTGTTCCGGAGGCTCTTTGCGTGTGTCCTCCTTAACCTAGGAGGTGTTGTGGTGTGCTAGGAAGGGTGGTAAGAGCTTTGGTTGTGGTATAGAAATAGTTTCTCCCTTTTTACCCGTGAGCCCCATTTTAACCGGTTTTGGTTTTAACCTTAGGTCTTTGGCTTTTGGAGATCCTTGCGGTTTCTCAAGACCTTAGGTGGGTTCCCTTAGGGTGTGGGAGTGTTTTGTGTGACTAACCGTGTGTGGTTGCAGGTGGAGAGCTTGGGCCGTGAGGTTCCCGAGCCGGAACTAGCTTTGCGGTTCCATGTGTGTGTGCGTTGGGAGTTGGTAAACCCCATGCATGTGTTGTGTGTTTATGCTTAATTGCATTGTGAGTTAGGTTGATAGAATGGTGTGCTAAAACCGTGGTTAGGTTGGTAGTACATGCATGCATTGTGTTGTGATCATCTAGATTTTGTGAAGTTGATTTTGCTTAGCTCCCCAAGAGCTTGACGACAAGGGTTCTAAAATGGTCACAGTTTCTACGGTTTGATCCTCCCGTTGCAGATGAGGCTTGATCGAGCAGGGCTGGAACGAGGGACGACGGAGATGGGTACGGCTCTCACACTACGCATTGGAAATCTTCACTCAAGTCTGGCTGACTCCTTTCCCTGGTACAAGCTCGCGCAAGATGGTCGCTGTAATACCCCTGATCAGAAGTCCCAAGTCAATGAAAGTCAACGACCCAGGATCGACCAAGACTTGCCACGGGGTGGTAATAGAAGTGAAGACTAGAGGTTCGGTCGAAGTAATTTGGAGTTTGGTTGAGTAAAATCCAGAGTTTGTCGAGTAGACAGAACCGGAGCTTCGATATGGTCGTGGTCGAGCACGGTGAATTTTCAAAGACTTCAAATAAAGTAAGACTTGATCCTAAACCTCATTATAGGATATTATAAGACCTTTGGTCGAGTCAGAATAAAGTTGGGTCGAGCCAAAGTGGAGATGATCGATGGAGGTTCAGAAACGGTCTATACGGAGGTTTAGCACCGGGCGATACTTTGGTAGTGTGTAAAGGTGAAGGTTCTTTGTCCAAGTATCTAAAGGAGGTTATTGTAAGACATATGGTCGAGCTAGAATCAAGTTGGTTTGGGAGGAATCAAGAGTTGGTCACAGATCTAGCCGGAAGGACCCGGTGGAGCCGAAATGGGATCTTCTTCACCCAAATGGTATTAGAAAGATTTGGAAGGCATTTATTTCTTCACCTATCATCAAATTGGGATTTTTAAGGATTTTTAAGAAGCTCCAAGAAAGTGGGAACCGAGATGAGGTGTCGGGCTCCCATTGGTGCCGAAATGATGATGTGGAGGTTGCGTGGCATCATCTGATTGGTCAAGAGAGGAAACTTGGTGACCAAGGTAGTTTTTCTTCTAGAAGGGGCAGGTGTTGGCATGGGGAGGATAGGTGTCAGCTGGAGAAGAAAGGGCTTGATGACTAAGCAAAGGAAAATGATAAAGAAATGTGAAGTGGGACACATGTCCATATTTTTGCATGCACATAAGTCCACTTGTCCAGCCATCCTCAGCCCTCTTTTCCTATAAATACCAGACCCCTCCCATTCAGTTTCTTCACCCCAAAACCGAAAGCCACCTTAGAGAGAGAGAGTGGTGAGTCTAGAGAGAGAAACCGTGATTTTAGTGTTTCTCGGGTGAAGTTTAGTTAGCGTTTTCGGGAGTGTTCCGGAGGTTCTTTGCGTGTGTCCTCCTTAACCTAGGAAGTGTTGTGGTGTGCTAGGAAGGGTGGTAAGAGCTTTGGTTGTGGTTTAGAATTAGTTTCTCCCTTTTTACCCGTGAGCCCCATTTTAACCGGTTTTGGTTTTAACCTTAGGTCTTTTGCTTTAGGAGATCCTTGCGGTTTCTCAAGACCTTAGGTGGGTTACCTTAGTGTGTGGGAGTGTTGTGTGTGACTAACCGTGTGTGGTTTCAGGTGGAGAGCTTGGGCCGTGAGGTTCCCAAGCCGGAACTAGCTTTGCGGTTCCATGTGTGTGTGCGTGGGGAGTTGGTAAACCCCATGCATGTGTTGTGTGTTTATGCTTAATTGCATTGTGACTTAGGTTGATAGAATGGTGTGCTAAAACCGTGGTTAGGTTGTTAGTACATGCATGCATTGTGTTGTGATCATCTAGATTTTGTGAAGTTGATTTTGCTTAGGGTGTAGCAAGATTATCTAGATGTTTATATGCATGTGTTGAACCGCAAGAGGTTGAGAGTGTCTCCCTCTTGTCGGGTGTGTTGATATTTTAGCATGCATGGTTTTGTTAAGGTGATAGTTTCATGCATACATTGTGGTTTTGTGTAGTATGTATGTGGTATTGGGGTTAGTGAGACTCTCTCTTACCTGTGTGTTGTGTTAGACCGGTGAGGGTCTTGTTCCGGGTAGAGTCTTAGGTGTGTCTCGCTAGCTAGGTGTGGTGAGACTCTCTCTTACCCGTGTGTTGTGTTAGACCGGTGAGGGTCTTGTTCCGGGTAGAGTCTTAGGTGTGTCTCGCCAGCTCAATGTGTTTTGAGTGGGTGCGGGTCTAGACCAGGCTGCGTGTTGGTTAGAGGAGGAGCTCCCTCACGCTGTGTGTGATTGGTTGGTTAGAGCCTTCGGTCTAGACTAGCACGAGTGCTAGCGTGGTGATGGGTTGTTACCCATGTGCACTTAGTCTGGATGCGTGTGTCGGGATGTAGCCCTCACGTGTATTTTAGTGTGAGACGCAACAGACTAGTGTGTGGTGTGACCCTAGTTTAGACTAAGTGTGGCATGTTGGTTAGAGGTAGAGCTCCCTCATGCGGATTGTGTGGTTAAGACTTAGTCTAGACTAGTGGTAGGATTGTTGTGATGTGACCCTGGAGTTCGATTGGGAGTTAACCAATTCTCCAGTGGTAGGGATGGACTTCTCTCCACAGCTTGTCAAGTGANATGTGTTTGTGGTCTGGAGTGTTCAGGGTGGATGAGTTAGAGACCTCCATTGTGTGAAGGGATCCCCGGATGTGCGAACATCCGTAGTGTGTACAGTTAGGCGCCTTGAGTCTAGAAGTGTGTCTAGGCTGTAGTGTAGTTGAGTCTAGGTTTGAGTCTAGACATTTTGGGTTTGTGTTGGTCTCAGGGAGAGACCTGGAGTCTTTGCTTGTTGCATCCCTTTTGCATTGCATTGTTGTTATTGCATAGTAGTTATTGCATTGTTGATTGTTGCTATTGCTCTTGTGTTTGAGCATGGGCTAAGGGGGCGGTTGTTGTTGATGTTTTTGGGAACTCGCTGAGTAATCTATGATTACTCATTCCCCCTTTACTATGCAGGTAACCTTAGAAGGGAAGGGGCGTTTTTCGGGGTGTGGAGGACGAGGCCAGGCGTAGACTTCCGGTGTTGTTTTGCAAAGGACGAAGATCTTGTTTTTTCTTGTTTTGTTTTTATGGGTACCCCTTTTTCTCGTGTTTATGTACGTTGTTGTATTTATGAACTTAAGTCGAGTTCCGACTCTGATTATTTATAAAAAGATGTTTTATTAAAATCCTCGTGGAACGCTGATATAGAGTTTAGTCCGAACTTAACACAACTCTTAACCAAAGTACGGGTCAGCGCTGGCCTTAGGCTGAGGTTGAGAGGGACGGTAATGTGGTTGGGCTGGTTGAGACTTTGATTTGTTTAAAGTTTTGATTGGACCGACTGCAATGCTCGTCTAATTGTAACGCTTCCGGGTCGTCCCGGGTTAGTCCGGCCTAGGACGGTTCGGGGGTGTTACAAATGGTGGTATCAGAGCATGGTTACTAATCATGCTTTCGTTTGCGGGTTTTCAAATATTTTATCGAGTCAAAAGGGAGTCGCAAACAACACCACTAGGGAACTGGCTCGTCCTCTGCTTAGGAATAGGTAAGGTAGGATAGTCATTGGGAATTTAGGATCTTACCCTTATCTGTTGTTGTAGCTTCTGGTGTTGGCAGTCGACAGGGTGGTGATGGATCGAGGAGGAGGAATGTGGTACGGTTTAGAAGAACTGGGCAAGCGTCTAGAGCAGCCGGCAAGGATGGTTCGAGTGAGTCAAGTTCATCCAGTGATTTCCAACAAGTCAGAATCAGATTCTAACTTCGGAGATGAGAACGTGGTCGAGAGCATTGGGAGTTCACTTGTCACCGGGTCATCAAAGTTTGAGGAAGCCGAAGTACGTGACAAGATAAACAAAGAACCTGATCATTAAGAAGAGATCTCATCGAACAACAAGGAACCGGTCAACATTGTCGACATCAGTTCACGAGATCCCAGTCCATACATCCTGATGCTAGCTTGGAGTTCATCATTTACATTTGGATCAGCATGGAGAGTATTGGAGCAGATCATGAATCCGTATTGCGAGTACCACTACTCACCATTGCCATCGGAGTCATCGACAGCAAAACCGGAAGATGGGACAGTGGCGATGGGAGTGAATGTGGGAGTTCAATAAGAGATTGGAAGAGAAGCTTAGACAATGGAGATTACTCAGAATGTGGTGACCGGCGTAAGGAAGCTATAGGTGGACAAGTGGAAAGAGGAGGCACCAGTAAAGGGCCAACATCGAGTGCTCGAGACTCGTGTGATGTTCCTACTAAGGAAGAATGCGGTATGTGTGAAAAGAGCGACCATCTTGCGCGAGCTTGTACCAGGGAAAGGAGTCAGCCAGACTTGAGTGAAGATTGCCAATGCGTAGTGTGAGAGCCGTACCCATCTCCGTCGTCCCTCGTTCCAGCCCTGCTCGATCAGGCCTCATCTGCAACGGGAGGATCAAACCGTAGAAACTGTGACCATTTTAGAACCCTTGTCGTCAAGCTCTT
>CAKOAT010917375.1:0-30592 GCA_932364175.1 Eruca vesicaria subsp. sativa
CATGATATGAGCAACCAATAAATTATAAACAACTGAAAACTATTAAAATAACTATTCCTTCATATTAATAACTATTATTCACTCGACATATAGAACAGCTACAACAATATAGTTTGAAAATAAACAATTTTATCTCATGAAATTTTGTTTAATAGCACAATGCCAAACATTCCGCGCGTAGCGCGGACAAACTACTAGTATATATATATATATAGGTTTCTTGATTATGTTTTTGTGTTGTGTTATAAAGATTGAAAAGGTTCGTACATGTCACAAAGAAAGAATTGTTTTCATTATAACATATAATAGCCAAGACAAAAAAGGAGAAGAGTCATTGTAATCCATCTTCTTTCCATATTTCTCTAAGAAGCTGATATCTTATGGTATTTGGGCGTCCGTAGCCTTTAGGCATCCACTCTGATGAACTGGTTGTTCCAGGAGCAGAGATTATAGAGTTAATGGATGTATCTAAGTCATCAAGCTCATCGTCACTCGTGTACTGTTTCTTATATACCGATGATCCGGTTTCGGATAAGGATGGATTGTTCAGCTCTTCTATAAAGCGTTTTATGGAATCTGTAGATGGCATTAGGTATATTGTGGGTGATGCTGCACAAGGGAAGACTGTGATGCATCCGTTATTTTCTTCGATCAGACCCTGAGTTTCAGACAAAAGGGTTTGTAAGAACAACACACACAGAGAGAGAGACATTTTAGTGTGTGAAGAAGGTTTTAATTCTAACCTCGGAGTTGAGATCATCGAATAGCCATCTAGGAGTTCTGTGCGGGTTAAACTCATCTGGGACAAAGTTTCGTAGAACTCTCTTTATTATTGGTGGACCAAGTGTTGGACAAACCTTTCAGACAGGAACAAGAAGTAAAAAAATATTAGTCAAAAAACACTTTTTGGAACAAGAAGAAAATGAGTTGTGAGTAAGGTAGTTTACCTCTCTTCTTGTGGATCTGTCTGCAAGCATTTTGAATGGGAGCATCATTAGATCGCCTAACGAGTTAAGTAGATGGAACAATCTGAAATTTTCACATTCTGGCTTCTCCTTATTATTGCTATCAGATTTGTCTTTCTTTTGCTCAAATTGATCCTCAAGCCATCTAGACCAAGTTCCAATCTTCAAAAGGCAAATAACATGTTACATACCAACAAGTAACAATATTAATTTTGGTTGTAAACATTGTTCACGTGGAGCCTAAGTTACCGCATTTTTTAGTTCTGCCCCTGCTCCAAAACTTGCTTTCCCTGCTGGAATTGGAAGAACATTTATGTCACTGATCGGATCAGAGACAGGATCTGTCGGCATTTCACTTGCTGACTCACGAAGTATCGCATTGAACATTGCTACATCAAGTCTACTGATTAACTGTTCCATAACCTGATTTTCAGAAACAAGTTTAGTAGCTATATAACAAGAAACCTAATAAATTTTAAACAGAACTAAAAAAAAAGCTATAATGTCTCCTACCAATTTAGCAAGCATAGGTAGACAACCACACTCTTGTCTTGACCCTCTAAGTGGGCAAAGTCTTTCACAAGCAGCTTTAAAAGCACTCTTCCATAGCTCTATAGCATAGAGTCCCTGGTTCTTATGACCTAACCTTCTTTTCCCCGAAACTTTCCTTGACATCGATCCTTTAACCGCTGCTGATTGCATATACGGCGTCAGACTCTGCAATGTAAGGATTAATTCAGATCAAAGGGTTGATGAAAACTCTTTTAGATAAAAACCCATTTTGAAATTTTTTGTTCTTTTTTTTTAATTACCTGCCACCATACTGATTTAACAACTCTAGAGAATATCCAAGACTCCAACTTCTCCAAAGCTGCTAGAAAAGCTCGAGGATCTTCCCATTCGTCTGAACCGGGTTTAATAAAGACCAGGTTCAGTTTCTCTATACCTCTGCTTAAAGTTGCTCTAAGCACAATCGAATTTGATAGCCAAAATGTTAACCTGTGTGTATATATTTATAGAAACATACAACATTATAATCATACCATAAATATATATATGATGATTCTAATGAAATGGTTATTGTATGTACCTTGGAATATCATTTCCACATGCTTTAGAAACTAATATCAATCCAGAAACCGCGGCTCTAGCTGCACGTGCTCGCTTTGAATGATCTGAGCCATTTCCTAATTTACAAGCATGAATATAAAACCTAGCAAGACGCCGAGCAGGAGCATGAACCTTGCTCATGGAGCTACTATGCTCAGCGACCACAGAGTAAACAGCTGCTTCAAGAGCTGCTGCTTCTTTCAGCTCATCTTCAAGCGTCTCTGCTCTAGACTCATGCGGAGTTATCAAACCTAACTTGTTGCTCACTCCACTCTCCTTTTTCTTACTATCATCATTGATCATATTTGTAGTTCCGTCAAAATGCACCTGAATAGACTTAAGCTGTTTAAGTCTTGGCAAACCTTCCATTCCTAGAGTCTTTCTTCCCAAGGCAAGAGTGTTTGTACGAAGCCTCATCTGTTTCCTCGCTGCGTCTGGAGGTAGCGGAGAAGGAAGGGATCTGATCTCAGAGAACTGTTTCTTGAGCTTTGAGGCAATTGTATCATTCTTGTCCTTTTGGTCACTCTCTGTGCTCACTACTGCAGCCACTAGTTCAGTGCTGTGTCTCTTTTTCTCTTCTTCTCTTAGTAGATTCTCGATCTCGGAGACGAGTGCTGCCTCGTTGTTACTGTGCTTAAGCGTTACATGTTTCCAGCCTTTCTTCTCATCTTTATTGATCTCCGCTTCTGCGTTCTGCTTTGATTCAACAGTTCATAAATATTTAGTCTTAGTTCTTCAGGAATGCACCAACAAAACACTACTATTGTACATATATTACATAAATTATTTTTGACAATAAGATCTTGACACTATCACAATCATAAAGTGAAATATTTTCTATACAATAGTGATCTTTAACTATAAAAGAGTTCAGAGCAAAAAAGAAGTATAAAACAAATAACCCATACCAATTAACAAATCATCAAATCTTGCTTTCTTAAGTGTTTAATTGCACCAACGAAACATTACTATTGTACATATATTATTACATAAATTATTTTATAACAACCAGATCTTGATAATCTTATCAAAGTTATAAAGTGAAATATTTTGTTTGCAATAGTGACTTTTACAAAAAAAAAAAAAAAAAAAAAAAAAGTTCAGAGAACAGAGAACAAAAAATATTTTTAGATAACCATATCAAATCTACATAGGAGATATTTGCTTAAGTTCGTCAAATCTTATTTTGCTAAAAGCAAGCCAAAATATTTGGCAAAAATAAGATTTGCTTAAGTTCATCAGAGAACAGAGAACAAAATAATGATTTGCTTAAGTTCATCAAATCTTATTTTGCTAAAAGCAAGCCAAAATATTTTTAGATATCCTAGTAAAATAGGGAACTCAAACTATTAGATACTTGAGATATTTGCTACATAGGAGATGTGTGTGATTTTGCCATCTGTATTTTGATGAGAGTAAAATATTCAAACTAAAATAAAATAAAAAAATATTTTTTTGTAACCAAGAATCATAAAAATATCCTAGAATCTAGAGAATAGACGTGCGTACCTCAGATCCAATTCAAAACACAAATGTCACTTATTCAAAGAATAAAAAATGAAATAAATTATTATGAAATGCCGTACCATGGGATTAGCATCACATATAGCTGAGAAAGAAACCCTCCGTGAAGACGAACAATGCGACGAAGCATCATCATCGTCATCCGTGAACGATGCCAAACTAAACTCACTACCTTCTCTATCAACAGATCCTCTCATTTTCGGCTGCGACGAACTGCTACTCCTATAACCTTCATCCTCCCCAGCCGGTTCAATGGTTAGGTAAATCTCAGAGTTCGCATCGTTCCTCGAGCTTTTCTTGAAAGTAAACGGAGCTCCCACGGGAACAGACTTGGTCAACACGCCGTGTTCAGCGAGGTTGACCACAGCCGAGCCAAGAAGCTTGTTCTTGACGCCCTTGTCTTTCTTCTTGGCGTCGTAGACATGAAGTTCAAGAAGATTCTTATGAAACTTCTTCTCGTCCACACCTTTGGGTTCTAGCGTTAGGGTTAGCCTAAGGGACTCGTTGAACATGATCGTGTCTTTGCCCACGACCGCGATAACTGAGCCTGAGTTGTTTTCGCCGTTCTCCCATTTGAGAAGGACGCATTGTGCAGGGACTTGGCTCGTTGGCCATGGCTTTAGCTCCTTGATTGAGATTAGATACTCAACGAAAACTCCATTGTCTCTACGGCTCTTTGTTCGAAGACCCAACACCATTTCTTCTGTTTTTGGATGTGGAGGAAAAAGTGATTGTTGATTATGATTTATTAGAGGGTGGGGGGTTTTGATTGTGGTTTGTAATGGAGTTCATGTTTTTGTGAGAGTTATAAACAAAATTAACCACCTTTCTGAATAGGACGTGGGTTGCACCATCTTGTTTTTCTTCTTATTATACAAAGTATGATTGCTCTAATATACCTTTGCCTTTGTGTTTCGAAAATTTTACTCATTCTACCCATCAGAGTATCAGAGCAAACTAATATATTACATGAACTAGCAAATAATCATATGTAATTAAAAATATGTTCGATAAAATAGTAGTAGTATATGTTTAGTAAATGTTGTTGTTATTCTTATAATGAAAGTTGTTAGAATAATATTATTCTTAGAAAACTTTGAGAGAGTAAAAACATTTTATTTCTACAAAAATGAAGAGAGTAAAAACATTTTAGAGAAAAAAAGTTTTGAAAGAGCAACCGAAGGACATTTTGATGTTAATAAATGGTAGACTTACGTCTGTGGATTCTGCTCCGATTTCAGTCACACAAACTCATATTGATCAATAAATTAGGCTAAGCTTTGTATTCATTTTACATGCGTTCATATGGTATCAGAGCATTCTGTCCTTGCATATTAATCTTCTTAGACCATCCGCAATGGTGATCCTTAAGAGGAATCTTTAGAGAAATATCTATTATATTAAAAGAGAAGTCATGACTCATTTCATGTGTGATATTTTAGTTTAGATCATCTTTAGAACTTTATAAAATTTTACATAACATTATAATATCTTTTCATATCTTTCATATCTTTAATTTTTGTTTAAAATACAAATAAATAGTTTTAAGAAAATTCTAACAAAATCTTTTAAAAATCTTTTAGAATCTTTTTCAAGATATAGATTCAAAAATTATTTGATTAAAATTTTAATCATCATAAAATATAATTAATAATTCATTTTTAATTTATAAAAAAATTAAAATTATGTAAAATACTTTTAAAAATATCCAAAAAATTTGTTTATGTATAATGTAGGTCCAACTTAATTAATTTTTACATAGATTTCAAATTTAGAAATAAAAGAAAATATATAAATTAGTAATTTACATAATAATGTTTTTAAAAATTATTACAAAAATACAAATTTATAAATTTTATATTAATAATATTATAAGTCACATAAAAATGATTATAAAATTGGATAGCATAAAGAATCAAAAAATAGTTATTTATTCATAAATTTTATTATATAATTTCAAATATTTTCGTATTAAAATACCCGCACGGTTGTGCGGGTCGAAATCTAGTTAATTTTATAATCAATGGATCTCATGAACAGTTAAGGATTTTATCCTAAAAATCCTTATATAAGGATTGATCCTTACACTATTCATGGGCTCCACTGCCCACGTGACGGTCCGTAAGTGGTCAGTTTTTGTTTTTTTAAAGAAAAAATCTGAAATATCCTTATATAATCCGAAATACCCCTTTTTCTTTTTACCTAAAGATTTCTCTTAAGGATCGCCATTACGGATGCTCTTAGTAATCTTTTTTTTAACACAATCTTCTTTTAGTCACCTTCTTTCATGATGAACTTGAGAAAATATTTAATGCTCAGAATTATTGAAAACGGTGAATCTTTGAAGACTTATTAATACTAATTAAAAGCTGCATATTTTTTTAGAGTATCTCATTAATCTACTATGATTAAAAGTTGATAATAAAGCCAAAAGAGGCTGTCCACGTGGGCAGAAATAATCTGCCAATCAAGAGCCTTCATTTCGCCACGTCCTCACGCCTTGAGTCTAGCAAACCAGAAAACCAGTTGGTTTTACAACGCGAATTGGAGATTTAATTTGTGTTTGGTTTGGTTTTTTATCTGTGTTCGGTTTTGGCTTATACCGACATCTTTTCACTTTTATTTTTTTCCAGACGACGTAACCTAGGGAGTTCAGAGTACCTCACTCTTCGTCTTCCTCCGATGAGGTTCCAGATCTCTCAACCGTTCTCCAAACAATCAATACCAACTGTTTTGATAATCAATTCCTCTCTTTATCTCTTCAATCCATCAGTTTTGCCGATGGGATTGGGCTTTCCTTTCACCTTCCTTCCCTACTTCTTATTTACAGTCCCTCCATTCTCTGCTTCGATTTTGTTTTTCAAGAAGCTCTTCTTTTTCTCAAAAACGATTCGATGGAACCCCAAAAAACCAACCAGAAGCTTCTTTCATCATCCATGGCCGCTGAACAAAAGAGGAAATCTTCCGATACCTCTTCCATTGGGACCAAATCTCAAGGTGAAGCCGCTGTTATGGCTCCGCATCTTGAAGCTAACTTGGTTTCTCTAATCTAGAAAACCACACTACTCGATTTGACATATCAGGCAGCGGTAAAATATAATTTATTGGTTTTTTCGTCAGTTATTTCTTTTTAATTTTGGGTCATCTCTTATATATTCCATGATATATAAATTAACAACAAAAATTAGAAATTTGTGACATGTCCATTGCTAAGCTAAGATTTTATACAAAAACTTCTTTGCTTACAGAAGAATGTTTTTTTGTTTGTTGAAGATGTAAAATGAACAGCGTAGTTATTACATGTTGGCTCTAGAATCATCTAACTGAGGACTTATGTGTATTTGATTCCCGTACTGAGCTGTTTTTGTGTTTGCAGGATGGAACCTTCATATAAGATGTGGATTAAAGAGAAGATAGAAAGTGGTCGAGTCTCTGTAGAATCAAACCAGCTCTGCAATGAACTTCAAGCAGAGCACAGCTAAATGGCAGGTTTGTTAAAACAGCTTCACACACATCTTTTGAATTATTCTCATGAGTGGTGTTGTGATTTTGAAATCAATTGGAAGAGTTTGAGAGTGCAATAAGGTTGAGTCACGGACACTGTAGAGACGACACTACTACGTTGACTAGGCATAAACATTTTTTCTCCGCTATAAAAAACCAGGTTAATCGAGTACAATCTGCATTATGTGAAAACGGGGAGCAACCTCTGTGTTGGGTGGATCTTAACAAAGAAGAGTGTGATGATCTTGCCATGTTTCTGTCTGTATCCTCTCAGACTTCTGAGAGTTTCAGCAGTGAAAGCATCAACTTGAGTAGATGTCACGGTGAGAGTCCTGTAAAAATGGTACAAGAAGAACTTTAGAATTGATTCTCATGTTGATGCCAAAGAAAAGGGGAAGAAGAGATTTGTGTCAGACATAGAAGCTACTCCTAAAGAAAAAGGGTATAAGCCTCTGTTTTGGATTCAGAGATGTCGTGATTATACCCTGGTAAGGCTTCTGCAATTTGAAAAATCATCCCAATATGATGAAAGATTGGATTATAAGTTTAGTTGTTTACTATTTTTTTCATCTCTTTGACAGAGTTAGATACTATCAAATGCGGGTTTGCGTTCCATTTAACCGACCGGTTCAGCTCATTCTTTCCTTCACGCTACTATTGTTTCTTCCGTGTGAGTCCTTCTCTCTAGGTGATCATATTGTTCCATCAGAGTCTATTTAACAGTACCAGTTTCTGTCTTCATTTCTTTCATTGCAGTACTCCTTCGAGTTTATTAATCTTGAGAACCTAAACTCTGGTTTCAGAAAGTCTCAAGAACAAATATTCAGAAAATCTAAATTATAGGTTCAAATCTTCTACAACAGGGTTCAAACTTTACATCCTTCTTGCAGGTTAATTTCACAGATTCTTTCGTGTGGTCACGCAACTTAGATGCTACATGATATTCAACATCCCTCAAGAAGGGTGAGAGTTTTAAAAAGGGTTTGTCAAGAATCAAAGAAGAGCAAGCCTGCTTTTCAAAAAAAATTTCTCTCATATCCTCAGGAACCTAATATAGCCATACACGGAAACTGTAAAATCGTAGATCTATTTGTAAAACTTGAAGCTACAATTTCGTGAGGTTTGGACGTGTTCCTGAGAAAACCAATGATGCATATTGTGTTCGATGATATATCTCCAATGTTTGTTTGCCTACTTCAGATATTGGTTTGGAACAAACAACATATGTCCCCTTAAATCAATCTATAACAAAATCCATTCCAAAATCATGTGGAAGCCTTTTTAATGCAAGTGCTCTAACCATGTGAAAGAGTATAATAAAGTTGTACAGCTAATATTTAATTAATTATTAAAAATTGTTTTGAACATTTAATATAGTCTAAATACAAATGATTCACCAAAATTTCCATATGAAGCAAAGAAGGTTTGGGAGATTTTCTAAGGGGGGCTATTCAAAATAGACTTTGTGTGGAGTTTTAAAATTTTATAAGTTGAGAGATTTTGTAAAGTAAAAAAAAAAAAAAGTTAAGTAGTTTGGATATATATGAATCAAGTTTTGATATTAGCAATGTGCTATAGATTTTTCTTGGAAAGTTCCCTTGATCCTCTGCAATATTTCACATTCCTGAAATATCAAAACTTGACTGGATCAATATATATGATTTATTTCTCACTTTCTCTTGCTATATTAAAAAATCTCAACTCTAATTTGCTTCCGAATATTTGTGCAAATATTGAACTTATTTAAAGATGTGTTGTAAATTTAACTTAGGGCAAAAGTAAAACATTAACAAAACAGTAGTTAAAGGACAACTAGATATCTACCTACTATACAAGCTCAAATTTTTTTTGTTCCTTAGGATAAAATTATCAAATGATATTCATATATTTATACTAAATTTAGACGGAAAATTATATACAAAACTATCGTGAGGACAAAGACCTAAATAGGGAGACCAATTTTTAGTAAGAAATTAAAATCAGTATTTTTTACATATAAAAAAGTTTTTTATTATAATAAAAATATGCTTTATCATGTAAGAATATTAAACACACCTATGTATAGAATTGTATACAATATATATGGAGAGATGTATCTCTTTTATTTTTATTTTTTAAATGTAAAATATTTATTTTTGGATAACACAATATAAACTATTTTTATAAGATGATAATTATCAAATAAGAAACATTTTAATTTATGATTATATATATATGTATATATATATTAAAAAATCTAATTATTTATTAAAGATAATGAAAATTTTATAACACAATATAAATTAATTTTAGACAATGATAACTATCAAATCAATAAAATTTATTTTTAGTTAATTGTTAATTATATACTAACAAGTCTATTTATTTATTAAGAATAATAAAGCCTTTAGTAGCTTTAACTCTAAATATGAGAATTCAAGAACGAAAAATCATTTTACAAATATTAATATAGATTATTAAAATAAACATAAATGAATTGATTGAATAAAAAATTAACTATACCAAACAAGTAACTTTGAGTCTATGTTCGTTCAGGCCCAGTTCTAAATATTCCCATCCCATCAACAACCTCTACCTTGAGAGTACCATCTGCTTCTCCATAATTAACATTTTCCCGTTGTTTAAGATTTTATAAATTTGTTCTTCGAGCTTATGAAAACTATAGTCTACTTCTACACATTATTCCACAAACGCTTCTATTTCATTATGGATCAAACATTATTTACTACCTGCTTTATTCAATACGAATTCTTTGGCTGAACATATTTCTAAGTTATTAAAAGATTTTATGTATAAACCACCTGCTAATATATATTAGCATCTTGGGTATCAAAAATTTTAGATCAACACTTTTTCTAAAAATACATAAAACCACAACAAATGATTTATCTCCTACAAAAAAATCCGAGTGTAGACAAGTAAATCTGATTTCCCTCAAACACAAAAACCCGAGCGTAGCCCGGGAAAAGGATCTAGTAAACATAAATATACTACACAAATCTTGAGAAATAATGAAGAAACCAAAAATATTGTTTGTTTGTATCTCACTCATGAATAATCGGAATTGTGTGCGTTTCATGTTCGTGCATATATATTGTAATTATCTTTCTATTGACATATACATAACATAGGATTTGGCGAATTTAAAAATATATTAGGGTCGAAAGTTTTGGTCGAATTGGAGATAAACATTATGTTAGGAAGAATATGAACGGTAACTGACATGTGTTAGTTCAGATTTGCATGAAAAATATATTTGTCGAGATCATATAATATGTTGGTATGTACAAACTTGAGAATATAAATCCGTAGGTTCGTCTTGTTAGGTATATTAAAAATCGAAATTTATTTTGATCACAATATGAGAGAAATAAGTAATTAAAAATTAATAAAACTGTAATAATTTTTGAATAAATAAATGTGCCTAGAAAATACATAAATTAAACTAAATTATATCTTGAAGAGATTGGCCAAATTAGTTAAGAATTCTTTCTAGCTTACATGGTTTCTCTGCATGATGGCTTAATTAGAGCGAATATCGGTTTTGAAAGGCTCTCTCGTTCCCAAAATCAGCTGAATGGAATGGTGAAATAAGAGGAGATTTACAACCTATGAAGGTAAACAATGTATATGACTTGGTTGATCTTTTACAAGAACACTATTTGCAAAATCCAATATTCATACAATCTTTGAAAGATTTAAGATTCATCGCAAATTGTCATCTTCCAATTGAACTCGTCCCACTTCATTCTTCCCTTGAATCAAATTCTTATCTTGGTCACTTGGCCAAAGAAATTGTCTTCAAAATCCATTATGATGTCCAGATCATCTAGCCCCACTCTAAGATCCTTTGTTGATCTTCTCGGACAGTCATAGTCGGTGATAGCGCTAACCATGAGCACAAACGAAGATAAGTTCAAACCTATTTTCATTGTGGAGTGCTCTTGCTACTCTACGTGCCGTGCTTACAAAGAGACCTAAGGTAAAGTTTATAAGAGATTTGTTTTTTCAACTATAAGAAAATTTTATATTTAAAGTGAAACTTAATATAAGACAAATATATTTACATCAGAATATGATTTTTTAAAGATATATATTTTTGTGAGCTTAAATATATAACTAAATAACATATATCATTTTTCTGTTAAAAATAATCTATTAATATCTTTAAGCAATGCAAATAAATTACTGTAAAATACAAATAACTAAACTAAAACAAATTTTATAATTAAAATGAAACTTAATATAAGACAAATATATTTACATCAGAATATGATTTTTTTTAAACATATATTTTTGTGAGCTTAAATATATAGCTAAATAACATATATCATTTTTCTGTTAAAAATAATCTATTAATATTTTTAAGAAATGCAAATAAATTACTGTAAAATACAAATAACTAAACAAAAAAAACAAGAAAAAAAACTAAACAAACAGAAGAAAACATAAAAATCAAAACTCAAAGAAAAATATATTATATATATGTCTAAAATGAGCAAAACCCAATACATATTGAAAATATAACAAGAATACGAATAAAATTAAAGTGTACTAGAAATGGAAATTCAAAATGTTGAAAAGTGAACATAAGTTTACCAAATTGGAAGTCGTATGATTTTTCTATATCAGAAATTCGGAAGATTTTTCGAAAGTATATAAAGCTTACGGAGTTGATTGGAAAGGTTTGTGGGCAACTATTTTTTTCTTTCTAAAACCATTTTATGAAACAATCATGATTTAACTTTCAAAAATGAATTTAGAGCCAGAAAAAAATAGAAGAGGAAATATGTTAACTCTAGAAGTCAGTTTATTGAGATTTTGGGCTCGACTGGTAAAAGCTGTAGTTTTGAGTTTTTATGCTTTAAAACTTAAGTTGTAAATTTGTGGCTTTAACTTTACATAAGACTTTCTTTAGATGGTAATGTAAGAAAATTAATAATAAAAAAATTCTTTATATATATTTATTTATATATTTTGTTACTATTAGAATCACACTGCACTTGTACCATATAAACCCATTCAGATCTTAAATATAAAACTGTAGAAAATTGATAAAATTGATTTCTAAAACCAATATATTTGTTTTTCAAAAAAATATCAATATATTTCCTTTTCAAAATTTGATCTGTAGCTTTAGATTTTTTTCACTAACGTTTGATTGCTTTCATTTTATTGATGTATAAAAAAATTGAGGTTGTGTAGAGTAAGCACAACCATCACCAATCATTCCCTTTATTTAGTGTATTGCATATTTTTTAAATAAATCACAGTAAAAAAAATTAAAGTCACAGCTAATATATCTACAACATAAATTTTAAAACAGAAAATAAAAACTAAAATTACACCAAAACCAATCAAGTCCTATGTATGAGTTCAAAAGTGCATACCATGAAGAAATAAGAGGTTACACCAAACCAAACACAAGCGTGCACGGCATTTCTCAGTTTGGTTGGGTCCGAATCTAGGTCGAATTGTGAACATATGTAAAACAGAACAAGTCAAATATATTGTCCAGCTTATATAATTTCTTAGGTAAATGTATAGAATCAAACTATGAATCATCAAACAACCTTTGATCCAAAAAAAAAAAAAAATCATCAAACAACCTCCGATCGGCCATTTTTTTACTGTTAATTCAGTATGCCAATGACAACTATCTTGGATCAGTTATCTTCAGACTGTGCTTGTGGTTTGCATGTCTTTTTTGGACAAAATGTGGTTCGCATGTCAAATGACTTGAATTTTAACATCCCTCAATGAATTAAACCCAATTTTACCATAAAATTCTTAATGACTGAAGCAGCACTGCACCACATGTGCTGGCACCAACGAATGAAACTTGACCATGAGTGTTTTGCTTTGAACGAATCTGATGCTTCAAAATTGAATAGAAATGCGTCTGAATGGTCTGCTCCTATTTAAACACTTTGTATTTCTTTTAGACTTAGCTCAGTGTTAACGAGTAGTTATCTCTTTGCAAATTCAAGTCTACCTGTAAGTAAAGTAATTCAGTATGAACGTCTTTGATCCATGTAACTCAGTTTTTGAAACAGTTTTTAGACTAATAATTTTTGGAGATCATTTTAAAATCACTATCAACTAAAATCGTCCTAAAATTAAACCAACTTGTTTCTTTTCTCAACAATAAACATGATGGTGGTCTTACACCGTTCTGACTTTGATAAATGCTAACAACTATCATTAATACTGTAGTCAAATTCGTCTTTTTTTGTTTGTTTGGCTTTGATTAACAATTGCATAAGCAAAGTAGAATATTTTGAAAAGTTTTTTTTAAACATATTTCGTCTTTTTTTGTTTGTTTAGCTTTGATTAACAATTGCATAAGCAAAGTAGAATTTTTCTTAATTTTGAAAAGTTTTTGTTTTAACATATTTAAAGTATGTAATTTGACTACAGTATTAATTCAAGACTTTCACACTTGAATTATTTTATTCCGTTCAACTTGGTTTTGCACTAACTTTTGTTACGTATTAATTGCGATTTGAATCTTCCACGTCCATTGTCAACAAACGTAGATTCATCACACGTCTTCCCCTTCTCCTATCTTCTTAAAAGCAAAGCACCACTTGATTCAAAACCACTTTCCTCTCAAACCTCGCAACCATGTTCCGTCTCAGAGCTCCCGGCAAGAAACCCATTACCATCTCCACCACAACAACTTCAACCTCCGCCTCAAACTTCCTCTACTGGTCACCAGAATCCTCCCCCACCACCATATCCTCTCCAACCCTTATGGATCCGACCATTTGGTCCAATCTACCACACCACATCCTCGACCACATCCTCTCTTTTCTCCCTTTCAAAACCCTCGTCACCCTCCGAACAACATCTAAACACATCCGATCTCTAATCCTCTCTCCAACTTTCCTCTCCGACCACTCCTTCTCCCTCCCTTCTTTCCTCCTCCTCTCTCACCCTCAGGCTTTTCAGTCTTTCCCTCTCTTCGACCCTAACCTCCACTCCTGGCGCACGTTACCACTCCCTCGCTCCCTCTCGCTAACCTACGCCGCGTCCCTCCTCTCTTCCTCCCACGGTCTCCTCTGCTTCTCCCTCTCCCCTTCCTCCGCTTCTTCCCTCTCCGTCTTCAACCCTTTAACCAGATCCTCCAGATCTATTAAATTCCCGTTTTACCCTTTCCCCTTCGAGCTTCTCTCCCTCGTCGCTTCCCCCGATAGCTACCGGATCTTCACCATCTCCTCCTCTTCCTCGGCCTCGAGGTCAGTTTATCTCTACGATTCCGGCGACCGGTCGTGGAGAAAATTCGGCGGCGTTGACCAAGTCTTACCTCGTGGGTTTAATCAAGATGGAGTCTTTTACAATGGGTCACTGTACTTCGTCAGATCAGAGCCTTTTCTCCTCGTGAGCGTCAATCTCGACGACGGAAAATGGAAAACCACCGCCGGAGACGGAGTCTTTCCGGCGGAGGATGAGATCACGTTCGCTAGATTAGTCAGTGATCCCGAGAGGAAGATTCTTTACATGGTGGGAGGCGTTGGAAGCAACGGGATTTGCAGGAGCATCAAGATTTTTGAATTTAAAGAGGAAACTGAGAATTGGACCGAAGCTGAAACACTTCCCGACATTGTTTGTCGGAAATTTACTTCGGTTTGTTATCATAACTACGAGCATGTGTACTGTCTTTGGCACAAGGAGATGATCTGTGTTTGTTGCTATAATTGGCCTGAGATTCTCTTCTTTCATGTTGGGAGAAGGACGTGGCATTGGGTTCCGAAGTGTCCTTCGTTGCCGGAGAAATGGAGCTGTGGGTTTCGCTGGTTCTCTCTCGTCCCGAGCTTGTCTGCTTCTGTTTAGTTAAATATCGGTCCTCATTATTTTTGTCAGTATTTTCTGTTATTTTCTCTATTTTAAATCTCCTTATTTTTTCTGTTTTGATCTTCTGTGAAATAAAGGTGTGTAATTTTAGGCATTGTTTCTTTCATCATCAATTATCAGTGTCCATTTTTAAAATAAAACCAAGATTTCTGAAAACATTTTAGAGCATCCTCACCGCTAAAATCTATTAAAAAGATATTTTTTAACAATTATCAATGTCCATTGTTAAGATATTTTTTAACAACTTTATAGTAAAAATAGGGGGTTGTTGGTCTGCCTATGCCAACCATTCACAAGGCCAGCCACTCACACGGGACTTTAACTTCGTGGGTGTTGCTAACATATTATAAACATAGAAATGGGGAAGTAAGTATTTAACAAACACCCTACAGAATGATTGATTCATTAAACATACCGTAGGATCCATAAGTATAATCTCTAGGTGTCTCCACCATCACCCAATCCCCTATATATTATTTGAGAATCATTTAAAAAGTTGTAATCTTAAATTTGTAAGAATTAAAAATAATCCCAATCCTATGTGGCATAGCTCTTTGGCTTCTATTTCAAATCACAAGGATTCTAGAGCATGTGATATAATGTATAGTCTGAAAAATATACTCTCTAGCAATATAATATTTCGTAGGTTATAGTTGGTCGCATATATCAAGTATTTATTGTTTTGCATGCTTTCCTTAAATAAAACCTACGGAATTACTTAATATGATTAAAATATATATATATATGACAATTAATGATTTTAAACAATAAAGATTTGGTAACAATCTGTATATTTTTTTCATTTTGTTTATTTATTTATTATTTAAAATAAATTACACAATTACATTAATCATATAATAAAAATCTAGATTTTTTTTTGTGTGTATGTTGTAGTTCGAATTTTTCAAAATGAGTATAAATTACTAAAACTGTTAAAAGTCTCACATAAACTTTTAGGATCAAGGTTTTAGTTTTTTTTTCTATATTAAAATATAATGATTATAAAACCATATGAAGAAATAATTTTAGTTTATATATATGTTTCATATCGTTTTAATTAAGCTATACATCGTATGAAAATACATACTTATATTTTGATATTTGCCTGTAACATATATTGAAAAGTTAATATTTTAATTTTGCAATATGTCATTGTTTTACAATGATTATAAATTATTAAAACTACTAAACATCTCACATTAAAAAATTCGTTGGTGTAAAATTTTGTTACATAATATGCAAATAATCATAAAATCATATGAGTAAAAATCTCATTTAGTAAATATCTATATTAAAAGTGTGCTATATTACTATGTTTATATCATTTAAATTTAATTATATATCATATACAATATATAAGATTGATTATTTTGATTTATTTACCCTAATTGCGAATAAAAAAAGTGATAGTTAAATTTATATGCATACGTCAATTTATTATATAATAGTAACTTATTTATTAGTTATTTAATATATATATTTATTATTTTATTATTTTATAATACGCATAAAACTATAAAATAAAGAATAAATATAAAATATTTATTGTGTATAACGTGCAGATCTAAACCTAAGTATGTTTCTCTTTAATTATTTTAAATCTTAAGTATTTTCTAAACCCCAGGTCAAAATAAACAAACGAAATGAGAATAAACTTCAAAATAAATATTTATATCGAGTAATAACCAAAATATAAAAAAACACAACAAGAGAAAAAATTGAAGATAAATAGGATTGACATGTGAACGTAAACTTCTCATAACCATAATTAATTTTTAAATTGTTAAATCATGATATAAAACTGAGTTAATTTTTAATTTGTTAATTTTTTTAATTTTTAAAATCATTATGGTTATGTTAAATCATGACCATAATTAATTTTAAATTTTTTATTTGTATTTGAAAACCTAAAATATTTTTTTTAAATAATTTAAAATTATACTTATTTTTTTATAAAATTAATTTTTTTTAAAATATATTTTTTAAATATAGTTTTCTAATATTATTAGAAAAATAAATAAATTATATTAAATTAGTTTTGAAACTTTATATATTTTAAATGCAAGTATTTTACCAACTGTTTCTTACAAAAACATTAGGTTACTTGCTAATACTCTACCAATCGAGCCCAATGACACTCCGTTTATTTTTCGTCACTCGAACACTGAAAAGTGAAAAAATATATGAAATCGGGTCCATTAAATTCTAAAATTTGATCTACAGTTCTAATTACAATTGTTTCTAATCCTGTGTATAGATGATTATATAAAAATTCTAAAATTTTAAAATTTCAAATACATATAAAACAATCATATATAAATTTTAAATTTGTCAATACTATAATTTTATATTTTAACTACATATATTCACCATGCGCATGGCGCAGGTCTTATCCTAGTATAAGAATTATTACCTAGATAATTTTATACTCACTAATAATCAAAATTCGCTCCTCTTAAAAGAATTTTTTAGAAAGATCTCAAACAACCTACAGAATGATTCATTAAACATACCGTAGGATCCGTAACTATAATCTCTAGATTCTCTCCACCATCACCCAAAATAAGAATTGTTACCTAGACAATTTTATGCTCACTTATAGTCTTTTTTTTGTAACACTATACTCACTTATAGTCAAAATTCTAAAAATTGTTCTTTTAAGAGTAGCAAATTTTGACTATTAGTGAGTATAAAATTGTCTAGGTAGCAACTCTTATTTATATGATCTTATATAATACTAGAGTCTTTCTCCGCGCTACGCGCAGATATGTAAATAAATAGTTTAGTTTAAGATCATAATTTTCAATACTATGTTTGGATTGAAAACACTGTAATTTTAAAAATTAAGGAAAACTTAGTAATTATTAAATGTCTGCAATTTAAAGGAAAATAAAAAAATAGCTTAAATGATTATTATAAATAATGTAAGAAATAAATTATGTCTTTTGAATAAGGGAAGTAGGTAGCGGTGATGTGGACCATAAGTAGTTACGCTGACATCTTTATTTATATAATAAGGATATATATTATAAAAATATATTATATTATCATATATTGAATTTAGTTATTTAATTTTACTTTTTTGTATTTGTGTTGTACATTACATCCCTATAACTATTGGTCACAACTTTTTCCTCACTTGTGTTATTCAAAACACATATACTAATCACAGATAAAAAATAATAATCTGATTTTAGGTTTTAGTCCATTTTTTAAAATCTTCTTAGCCTTGAAAAACAAACTTTTTAAGTTGATATTTTTAACTATTTGAATTTTTAAAATTATTTTTTTCATCTATTTTAATTTGGTGAATTAAAATTATGATTCTATTTAGTATTTTTTCCACTATATTGGTTCCTTTTAGCATAAATCGTGAAGATATGTATATTACTCTCATGAGTGACAAAAAAAAAGTATATTACTCTCCTTTAGATTAGTATGGAAATACGCACATAAAAAATGGCCTTGCAACAGATGATGAATATATCCTTTGAAAACTTGAATTTGTAAGATCTAACTCGTAAAATTAAGATAAGATGAATCCTCTCTGTAAGAGAATTATTTCAAAGAGTTTAAAATTGATGAAATTATTATCTAATAATTCCTCGTTTAAATTTATATTATCATATATTGAACGATGACCAACAAAGAAATAATTTGTTTCAAATTTCATGGCAATATACTTAAACAAAATATTGTCTTAATAGACCTACTACCAATACAATATTATAATGAACTCATATAACATAAAATAAACGTAGCCAAGAATAAATAAAAGTTATATTCATTTATATGTGACAAATTCTATACCACAACTGATCATCAAATTTTTTTGCTAAATTACTTACAATTTAAGCATATATTTATATGTGCAGAAATTAAGGCATGTTATTGAGATGTATGAGTGTGTATGTGCCTATAGAAAAATATATGCATACATACTTTTCTGCTGTGAATATGTTTTGAGAAAAGTGTAATTGCTGCTCCACATTATGCTGCTTGTCAATAATATTCGTCCACAAAATACTATAGTGAATACATACCATCTTCACTTTTTTAATTCACATCATTAAATAATAAAATTATAATACTATTTACACATGTATGATTATTTTTATATTTGATTATTATAGTTTTATTAAAATATATACAATATTTATGTAGTGTATCCGTATTTTAGGAATAATATAATATCTAGCAAATATTATTGTGAATTAAAATAAAAAAAATATTTTGAACTTTTAGTTTAAACCTTCTTTTCAGTATTAATCTGCACAGTTATCAAAAATTGTAAAGTTACAAATTCAAGTGACATATAGTTGTAACAATACCAAAATAAATAAATAGAATTTTTTAAAAATTAAACCAAGTTTCAGCTTAATTTTTTTTATAAGATTAGATATTTTTAATCATACAAAATATATTTTTCACATGAATAAACTGAATCCAAAATTGACCAAAATAACAAAAATCTATTGATTCCTAAACCAATTTATGAGGACATATTTTTATTACTTGTATTTTTTTTCAAAAGAATGCTGGATGATTTAAATACTTCAAAATTTTGGAATTTGAAGAAAATATTTGTTCTCACCACTTTATTTACAATCATTAACTTTCGTTTTAAACCCAACATGTTATTATAAAGCTCTAAGAAATTATTTTCTCTTTTCATACATTTTTAATACTGGGATAATGTACATGATTTCAGTGGTGAAAATGTCGTGTCTCTGCATTGATTAGGTGCATAGAGTCACTGGAAATGAAATTATTCTTTTATATATTGGAAATGAGAAATATAGCAGTAGATAACAACCAAGCTTACACTTATTTTGCGACTAATATCGTTTCTTAAACTGGCAGTTAAAAGACCCTAATCACAACATTAAGTAAAAGCATACATGATCACTTGCGAAGGATTGTTCCCGGATGGAGAAGAGCTTGAGTTTGGTCGGCAAGCAAGAGCTGAACTTAGTAAGATCCTCAGAATGCAATTACTTCATCAAAGGTAAAGCAGCAACTGCAAGATCTTGCCTCTGGATTGCATTAGGCTGCCTGCTCTTATCTCACTTTTGGGCTCTCATATTCTTATCTTTGTTGTAGCAGTATGTTGGGTAACTGGCGAGAGCCCTCCCCTATTGCCATATATAAGTCAGAAAATCTAGTGAATGGTACTCATGTAACAATTTTAATCTTCCTCCATGAGTGACATGTGACTAAAATTTGGCTTACATATTTGTGCATTCGTTGACATACTTGGAGAATATTTCAGTAACCTTGGCTTGCTATACAATTTTACCTTGATTTTATCGAGTCAATGCTGAAGGAGATATTCCCTTTTCCTGCAACAGAACCATACACAGCCATTTATATTTACAAAAATGCTACATGTTTCCAATCATAAGAGTCAACAACACACCTTCATCAATGCTGAATCCAGCCACAACTAATTTCTTCTCTCAGCAGTTTAGCTTCATTTGTTTCCTTACAGACAACCTCCCTGGAGTTTGACCAAACCATTTATTGTATCGACCATCTGATGGCCATAAGCAAAGAAGATTATGATGGCAAATGATGGCAATTAGCAACCTTGAACAAAATAAAATGTGTTTTAACCAACGAAAGGTCGAGACAAACCTGTGCTTAGTAGATGTCATCCAATGGCTTGAGATTCTTACTGCAGGTACAATAAAAAATAGAAAAAAAAAATGCCGTGTAAAGACGTAAACAAATGTTGCAGCACAGAATGTAGCTGATGACCCTTCTACATGGACAATATACCAATTTCTATAATGACAAACCAACAATAATATTTTAAAAAGAAATCAGAAGACAGATAAAGCAATTGAAGCCTTACCAATTTCTATAATGACAAACCAACAATAATATTTTATCAAGAAATCAGAAGACAGATAAAGCAATTGAAGCCTTAAGGTCACTGTTACATATCATCATCAAGAACTGTATTAACATTGCAAAGATTCTGAGAAACCGTAAACCCTCCAAATACAGATAAGTTTGTGATACAATTACATGACTGTCTCGAGGTGTTAACAGCTGCTCTAAAGTTCTGAACTGCTTCCACTCAAAAATATCCGAAAATACATAACCATAAAATATTAGAAGACAGACACGCATTTCAAACGCAGATCATATAAAACAGGAATTAAGCAAACAAAATGGCATCTTTTTAAACTTTGAAATTTATATTACCTAGAAGATCAATTTTCATGATGATAAGTGTAACGTTTGATCAGTCCCCACCACTGGTACTGTAACAGATTATTTTTATCATTATCCATTGATACCATGAAAGAGCGCGTTCATCCTTCTTCTTCACTATCTAGCTCTGTCTTAAAAAGTTTTTGAATTATAAGTTTAAACAAAAAAAAACTCAGAAGAGAACTAAAAGGTTTGAAGAAATGAAGCAGTGAGAGAACTAAAAGTTAAATATAAATTCTTGTCACAACATTCTCAAACTTGCAAAAACTTTGAAACAACAATTCTGAGAAACAAAGTTTGATTTCAAAATCTAAGCAGAAAAGTTCATATGATGGAGATGATTAGAAGATAACCTGAGATGCTGTTCACCACCATTTCTCTTTAGGTATAGAAAACAATTTCATGGGGTACACTTCTATTTAGTATCAAAGATACTACATAACAAAGAGCATACGTCGTCAAGCAGAATAAATATATCATCCAAGCAATCAATCAATGCCAACACACCTTACTCATGCCATTTGAGTGGCTAGAGCTTTGAACAACTTCCTCCAACGAACTTAGAATATCTAGTGCTTCCATGAACTGCTTAGACCGGTCTTTTCCTTTCCCCCCAGCCTTGGAACAGATCAATCTTTCAGAAGTTTTATTCATACGAACTTGAAGGTTAATCTCTGAGCTCTTCTTACAATCTCTCAATTCTTCAAATCCATTTCCTTAGCCTTATCATCTGTCTTCTCAACTACACACAAAGAAGTTGGTTCACTTAGATTCTTGCTCCTCTTTATCTGTCTCTCTAGTAATCCCTGAGTAGGTTTTGGTTCACATGAACTCTCTCCTTCCACAGTCCGCTGAACAAATCAAGAGATTCAGTTTTCTACTTCCAAAAAACCAACCCAAAAATCAATAATTTTAAAAAACTTACATCGTTACACTGACATTTATCATGAAGTCTCCTGAGAAGATCAAGTTGGCTTTCGTATAAACATTACCTGCAACAAAAAAGAGTCAAACTTTAAAACTAAGATCATGAAGTTATCCAAGAAACAAANGTCTCCTGAGAAGATCAAGTTGGCTTTCGTATAAACATTACCTGCAACAAAAAAGAGTCAAACTTTAAAACTAAGATCATGAAGTTATCCAAGAAACAAACT
This sequence comes from Eruca vesicaria subsp. sativa, assembly GCA_932364175.1. Taxonomy (NCBI): domain Eukaryota; kingdom Viridiplantae; phylum Streptophyta; class Magnoliopsida; order Brassicales; family Brassicaceae; genus Eruca; species Eruca vesicaria. The sequence continues at coordinate 22,337 of CAKOAT010917375.1, forward strand.
ATTGGTACTACTAACCTGCACAGTCTCTGATTGGTTTTTTCTCTGAACTCAATCACTTATTACCAAATTTAATATGTCTAAGATGAAAGAAGTTAATCATTCATAAAAACCTGGAAGAAAAAACTGAGAATTCTTCTAGTTATATCTGAAAAATTGCTTCTTCTGGATACAGAGTTGTGTCCTAAAGTGAGATTTTCAGTAAAAACCTCTTCTTGGTAAAAAAAAAGAAGCTTCTTTTAATCTGATAACGTATATTTACATGTATATCAGAGTCAAAGATTTGCAATACGGAGAAGTGAAGATTCGTGAGATGGGTTGTGTGAGCTCGAAGTAGACCGTCTCTGTAAGCTGACGATGATAGCAAACCATGGTGGAGTTTAGGTGATTTAGAAGAAGACGAAGCAAATATGTCGTTTAGGTTTAATTGGGTGACGTGGAAGTTTGGTGGCTTGTAATAGGCTGATTATTTTTGCATACGTGGACAGTCCCAGAATTCTAGAATAAGCCCTTTTAATATAGTATAGATATTATTATAAGTAATTTATCAGAAAATCTAGTTTTGCTAAAAATCTGCTAGCGTATTTCAAAAATTGTTTAAAAAAATAGAGATGATGAGTTTTTACTTACAATTCTCACCTTAAAGAAAACATATATATATATATATATATATATATAAATGAATCTAAACTATTAAATTTGGTATGCAGCGATTTTGGAATATAAAAAAGTACCAAAGATTCAAGATTTAGAATACAAAAAAAAAGATAATCTAGCATGTGGTGCTCCGAGTCAACTGTCTTGTTTTGTTTTCACTGAGACATAATTCTTTTTTAACTAACAAGATCTTAATATTGTATGTTGATCAAAAAAAGAAAGGTTTTTTTTAGAAATGAAAAATAATTTGAATATATTGAATAAACTACATATGAATCCATTGTGTTATGAGGAATTATTTGTTTGTTCTCTAAATTAGAAAGTACAAAATATATTATGAAGATTAGGTTGTATAGATTTAGATTTGATAAAATACAAACAACTTTTAGACGCTACTACGATGTAATTATTGCTTATAACTACAAAATACGATTTTGTAATGATCATCCTTACAAGTTGAGATGTTTTTTTATAATTTCAAAATACAAACTACATAAATGTGCCCGTTTAAACTAGAAGATTACAGAATTATATTAAATCATATGTATAGTTTAAATTTACATATACGAATTTATCTTTTAGTGAGGCGTTAGAGGCGACGTCAAGAGCGCTTGAAATTGAAGGATACTCCGGCATCGATCTCTTCTTCTCCGACTCTAGCTTCCGGCTAATCTCTTCTTCTCCGACTCTTTCTCAGTTCGTCTACGGCCTAATGCTTTGTAACGGTTCTGATGAGTCAAAGAAGACATGGTGGTTGAATAGGCTTATGGATCAACGGAAGAAGATAACACATGATTGGCTATACCATTTTGAAGAAGGAAGCTCTTTGTTCTTACCCTTCGAGCTGGAATGGAAGGTTTAAGGTTACCACATCAGCGTTAATGGAAGACATATCAAATCTTTCCCTTACAGAACAATGAATTTTTTTCTTTTCGTTTTTGTCTGAAACGCTTGGTTCAACATTGACCCGTGTAACGGATCTTACAAGGGTTTGTTCTAGAGAATGCTACAGGGCTAACAGTCAAGGGGAAGACTGATTTGCATTCTAGATGATGCTACTGGACTAGCGCCGCAAAAGCATCTCGAGATGCAGAGCATGTGGAAAGCTCCTGCGTTACTTGGGAAGCCTTTGGAGCTGTTCATCGGTGTTCTCTCTGCTGGTAACTATTTTTACAGAGAGAATGGCTGTGAGGAAGTCATGGATGTAGCAGAAGCTTGTCAGATCATCTAAAGTTGTTGCCTGGTTCTTTGGGACATTAGTAAGCAACAAGTCTTGAAAATAATAAAATCATTTTATGATAGTCATTGAAGTTTATCTGCATTTTTTTTTATGTTGGTTCATGTTGTAGCACGCAAGAAAGGAAGTCAATGTGGATCTAAAGAAAGAAGTTAAGTACTTGGTGGTATTGTCATAGTACCGTACATAGATCACTATGATGGGAAATGGGCTATGACATATGAGGTAACAATTTACATTTTTAGGAGCTGAACAAGTCAAAAATTATAAAATTGGTTGCATTAGGAATGGCTAGAAGAGCAGTATCCACCATATGCAAATGGTCCGGGTTACATCTTGTCATTTGACATAGCTAAGTTCATTGTGGATAATTTTGAACAAAAGAGATTAAGAGTAACTTAAGCCTTTTATGCATTTGCTAGATTGAATTTAGCATTTGTTGATATGACCATTGTTACTTTGTTATTTCAGTTGTTCAAGATGGAAGATGTGAGCAAGGGAATGTGGGTGGAGAAGTTCAACGACTAGACCAGTGGAGGTGGTTCACAGCCTCAGGTTCTGCCAATTTGGATGCATAAAAGAGTACTTCACCGCTCATTACCAGTCACCACGGAAGATGATTTGCATGTGGGATAAGCTACTGGACTAAGGACGCCTCATTGCTGCAATATGAGATAGACATAATATTGTTTTTGGCCGGGATTCTGGAATTTTTCTTTAGAAAGCAGATGAGAGTTTATGGAGTTAACTATTTTAGATTTTTGTATATACGGATCGTTTTATAATGTATCTATATATGTAATCATATATATAATGAAAGGCTCTTGAAAAGTTGACAGAAAAGTCAAGTAGTTCTTTTCGCAGTTCTTGCAAAACAGTATAATCAAGTGGTTAGTATGTTCTATATCTCAATTTCAACCAAGATGAGTTCAATTTTGTAACCTCTCTCTTTTCTTTTCATCTAAGAGAGAAACCAATTTTCGTACACCACAATGTATGATAGAAGAAACTTTATGAAAATTATGTGAAAATCAAGGAAATATGGAAGACGAGTGTTTGAAGAAGGGGCAGCCAAACCACTATTTTTAACTTCTTTTGTTCAAAAAATTCAATTTTCAAATATGGAAACAAAGTATTTCCAAATATTTTCTTACCCTTATTTTCGGAACTATTCATATTTATCCGTAGAATCTGTATTCTACTATGCAGTTAACAAATTTGAATTCGATTTCTACAAGTTTTAGGTTTTTAGTAATGTGTACATTGTGTATTCTACGATATTTAGAATGATGGGCCATCCGTAGAATACGTATTCCAAATATTTTTAGATCACTGTTATTTATGTAGAAAGCTTATTCTAATCTTTGTAGAATTAAAGAAAAAAGTGGAATTTAGTTTCTACTTCGCAGAATGTAAATTATGTAGTTCATAGAATGAAATCTGAAAATTTTATTTAAACAGTTTAGAACCAAATAAAATACTTATATATTGGTATAGGTATTTATTCACATATTCCTATTTTTCTTAATTTTTGCGGGTTCTAAAACTATTTATTTCATCTATTTCATAAATAAACAAAGGTATTATAGACAAAAATAGTACAAATATGAGATTAGCATAAAAGGATAATGTACATGTTTTTTGGTCTAAAAAAACAATTTTCCCTTTTTCTTTCATCATCAATTATCAATGTCCATTTCTGAAAACATTTTAGAGCATGCTCACCGCTAAAATCTCTTAAAAATATATTTTTTAACAACTTTATAGTAATAATAGAGGGTTGTTGGTCTGCCTAGGCCAACCATTCACAAGGCCAGCCACTCACACGGGACTTTAATTTCGTGGGTGTTGCTAACATATTATAAACATAAAAATGGTGAAGTAAGTATTTAACAAACACCCTACAGAATGATTGATTCATTAAACATACCTTTAGAATGTTACCTAGACAATCTCTAGAGTCTCTCCACCATCACCCAAAACAAGTATTGTTACCTAGACAATTTTATATTCACTAATAGTCAAAATTCGCTCCTCTTAAAAGACAATTTTTAGAAAGAACTCAAACCATATAAAAACTGGATAGTCTTAACAAACACCCTACATAATGGTTCATTAAACATACCATAGGATCCGTAAGTATGGTCTCTAGAGTCTCTCCACCATCACCCAAAATAAGAATTGTTACCTAGACAATACTCACTAATAGTCTTTTTTTTTTGTAACACTATACTCACTTATAGTCAAAATTCTAAAAATTGTTCTTTTAAGAATAGCGAATTTTGACTATTACTGAGTATAAAATTGTCTAGGTAAAAATTCTTATTTATATGATCTTATATAATATTTTATTATAATTAATTTATCAGGAAATCCAATTTTGCTAAGAATCTGCTAGCGTATTTCAATAATTGTTTAAAAAAATAGAGATAATGAGTTTTTACTTTACAATTATCGCATTAAATAAAACATATATATATATATATATAAAAAAAGATGAATCTAAACTATTAAATTTTGGTGTGCACCGACTTCAGAATATAAACAAGTACCAAAGATTCAAAATTTAGAATACGAGAAAGAAATATAAACAAGTACCAAAGATTCAAGATTTAAAATACAAGAAAGGATAATCTAGCATGTGGTGCTCCGAGTCAACTGTCTTGCTTTGTTTTCACAGAGACATAATTCTTTTTTGACTAACAAGATCTTAATATTGTATGTTGATCAAAAAAAGAAAGTATTTTCTTAGAAATGAAATATAATTTGAATATATTGAATAAATTACATATGAATCCATTGTGTTATGAGGAATTATTTGTTTGTTCTCTAAATTATAAAGTACAAAATATATTATGAAGATTAGTTTGTATGGATTTGATAAAATCCAAACAACACGCTACTACAATGTAAGTATTGCTTAAATAACTACAAAATACGATTTTGTAATGATCAACCTTACAAGTAGAGATGTTTTTTTTTTTATAATTTCAAAATACAAACTACATAAATGTGCCTGTTTAAACTAGTAGATTACGGAATTATATTAAATCATATGTATAGTTTAAATTTACATATGTATAGTTTAAATTTACATATAGTTTAAATCATAAGATTATGTTTAAAAGCTTTTATTTCTGCTCATTGCACAAAATCATCTAATTAATGTATTAAATTATTGTTAACAAAATTGTTTGAAACAATAAAAACACAAAAGCTAAAGCATTCTCAAAAAAACGAGGACATCAAGGACATTGTAAACAATAAGTACGTAGTGTAAAGAAATCTAAGATCATGATTAATGCGAATTAAGAAGTCTTTTAAATAAGTGTCAAATCATGAGTTATGAATCCAAAATTAAGAATTCGGATTAATCATGTTCTAAGAAAAACAATATATAATCAAAGAATGATATAGGGTGAATGAAATAAGGAATGATGCAAAATAAGAATAGAAAACAACAAACACCGATACACTTAGAAAACAGTCGGAGTCTTGTACAGACAGAGTTGCTAAAGAAGCAACACCAAGACAAATCTCCCAATATAGGAAACATACACGTGTTTGATTTCACAAAACAACAACACCACAAATCCCAAACCTAAAAAATCTCAACGATGAGTTAGTAGCAATACAAACCAATGACATAAAAAAAAAAAAAACCGAAGCAAATACATATTCTTCTTTCTTTTTCCTCTAGAGATTGAGTCTCTCCAGAACCTTGTTCCCATACATGTTGCACCTCATCAATCGTTTATTACGATTAATATGCCCCATCAAGATCATGCGCAAATCGTCCTGCAAACACCAAACAAGATTCGCATGATCTACCACATAATCTCTACGCAGAAATATATATACCAAAGTATTAATCAAAGTACGGCCTTGATATTCATTACCTTACAGACCATCCATGCCGTTTGAATGACATAGTTTCCAAACGGGTCAAGAAGAAGTGTATCAATATCTCTAAGCAAGTCGACCACGATCAAGCTAGGGTCGATATACTCTATTTTCAAGAACTTTTGCACAACATGACTTGCAAATTTGTTACGGGCGAGCAAGGAGTAGCTCCCTAGCAGCTGTCTTATGAGAGGAATTGTTACATTTGGATCACCGAGCTCCACTAGATACTGCACCACGTAGTTTCTGAAGGAGAGAAGATAGTACAGTACTTGTTAGTAAACAAAAGAAAATATGAGATCACTAGAATACCATTGTATGTATATGATCATTCATCTCATGTTTACCCGTAGGAGTTAACGCAGAGTCTCAACGCGTTAGCGATTATCTCCTGAATCAATCGTTGTTTTACAACGTTACAACCAGTGTCGAGACATTGCTGAAGCATTCGGCAGCCATATTCATCAGTTGCTATCGCGTAACAGTTTTCAGCGATAACCGCTAGAAGATCCTGTAAAGAAAACAAAAAAGATAAAACGCAGAAGAGTGGCACAAGTCATAACCAACTTCCAACACCAAACCTGTTTGAAAAATTTGATTTCTAATCTTACTTGGCCACACAAGTAAGATGTTAGAACTGCTACATAACATACCATGCAGATATTCTAGAATATTTTTCTGGTCATGACTTGTTTAGAAAATCAAATAGACAGTAATGTAAAATTAACTGACACGAAGCAAAAACTCACGAACATCAAATTGGTTCGTCTAACTACTTTGAGTTGCTACAGTATATTTATTCAACTATATATATGTGGTATAAAGAAGTGAGTTCAAGTTTGAGAAAGACAAAGAAAAAAATTGACTCCATGACCAGACGAAGCAAATATTTTGGCAGATGAATACGTTCTATATTGTCATAACAAAGATCATAAAAGAATATATCAAAAACTGAAGGCAAAATACTGTGGACGATGAGTAGCTTACCGTAGTATGCGAGGGATGAAACTGCTTGAAGCATTGGAGAATCACAAGTGCATTGCTGCTCTTTGTAAGTGCAATTGCTCCCAAGCTGACAGCTCTCACGACCCGCAAGATTTGTTCCTCAGATTGAAGACACCTCAACAGCGACTTAACCGAAATTGCTCTGATAATGCCAATAAAATATTAATATATATCCCAAACTAAAACCCATAAGTAAAACAAGTCAACAAAGGATCAGAGAGATGTGTGTACCCGACAGGATCAGTGCAAATGTTAACAAAACGAAACTGTCGCTGAGTGATGAGATCAACAATCCGAGAGATCTGTTCAGAGCTGCATCTCACCATAAGATCACTGAGAACTTTATGACCATAAGGGTCAACCATCAACTCACAGAAGTGAAAGATTACACCCTCGAAAATCAAATCAATCGTCTCCTTGGAACCCTCAGAGATCTTCCTCTGCACATCAACACTCGAACCCTGGTCTTTAGCAAGAGAAGCAATCGATCTCATTCTAGGGTTTCCAAAAGAATGAGAATTGTTCAAGGAGCCTTGGTTCCTCCTCCAAGAACTGTTGCTCATAACCGAACCAAACCCATTATTGTCGGAAGCCCAATGAGAATATTTTGAGTAGGTTCCGTTTCCGTTTTGGTAAACCAATGGCCCTTCATAAGCAAAATCCTGTTCATAATAGTAATTGAAACCCGATGGCCCTGAAGAGTGATGCACATCACCAGCGCCGCCGTTGAGTGGCGACGAGGAGGAAGAGGATCCATTGGTCCAACGGTTAGCAAGAAACTGATTCTGGTGAGGAACACTTCTTGAACCGGAAAAGGAGAGAGAACCAAAAGAGGATTCTAGGGCTTTCAGCTCAGCAGCAGCAGCACTCGCGAATATAGAACGCGGAGTGATGGGTTGAGGCTGAGAAGGTTGCGGCTGCTGAGACGCACCTCGTCGATTCGCCGGAGTTTGATTCTCCTCCGTGGTTTCACGTCCGTTGCTTTCGCCGTTTGTGTTGTTGACGCGAGACGGGTCCATGACTAAGGAAAGAAGCTGAACAAGAAAGAAAGAGAAAGAGAATATATATCTTAACGGAAAGATAAAAGAAAGATCTTAGGTATTAATGGGAAAAAGTGCTGATTAAGGAAAATAAGAGATATTTAAACGAACAACCAAATAAACAAAGAGAATCTAAGAGATTTTACCAATACGTTTGAATCCTGTAGATCTCTGTTACTCTTTCAATCCCTCTCTCTCTCTCGCTTTCTCGCTATATCTGTTTCTTGCTCTGGCTTTTCTGTCTCTAGTTCTAGGGTTTTGTCTTTGCCATGCACATTAAATAAACACGGAGAATGTCGAAGACTCGAAAGATTCTATAATATTTTCTGTTGATAATTATAAAATCTTTACAAAATCTAACGTGATCTAAAGATAATTACTGAATATATGAAAAATATCGCTTCTAGGAATCAAACT
>CAKOAT010917375.1:30692-107326 GCA_932364175.1 Eruca vesicaria subsp. sativa
TATATATTTATATATTTATATATTTATATATTTATATATTTATATATTTAATATTGAAAATATAGTGAAAATTCTTGATTTAAAGTTTTTATAAATAGATTATGATATTTTTAGTGAATTTAAATTAAAAAATAAAAGGTAGATATAGTTTTAGTTATATTATTTTTATTTTTATATTTTAATTTAAATTTTTAAAAAAATAGTTTTTTACCCACCCGCAATCGCCCGCAAACGCAAACGCTAGCTGAAACCAGCTTTTGATTTTAAGAGGTTGGGAGCGGTTTGAAGCGATTTGTAGTGGTTTTTGTGATTGTTGCAAAACGCTACCAACCGCCATCAACCGCAAAAGCTGCGTTTGCGGGTGGTAGCGGGGAAACCAGTCGGACAAGACTATGTGTTTTGCCCGCATTTGCGGGTCTAAACATTTTATAATTATTTTATTACATTTTTTACTAATCGAAAAATTATAATGATAAAATATTATTTATGTTTTATTTTTTTGAAATCAATAATATTTATATTTTCATTTAAACATTCTTACATGTATTTCTTTGTACATTTATGTTCCCTACTAAAAATAGATCATCTTAAAATAAAAATAACTTTTTTCTTTTCAATTATATAAAATTAAGTTGTTTACTTGATTAATATTTAATTATGTATATCTATTTTTCGGAAAATATATCTTCAGATAACAACACAATATATATAGGAATTATCTTATTTAAATACATATTATTTAGATTTTGGAAGGTTTGTATGATTATTATTATTAATTTTAATTATTTAAATAATCAAAATCATTTAAATCCGTTTTTATTAATACATCTTTTACTAATTGAAAGATTATAGTGATAAAGTATTGATTGTGTTTTATTTTTTAAAACCAATAATATTTATACTTTCATTTTACAATTCTTACATATATTTCTTTGTAATTTATATTCACTATTAAAAATAATTTTAAGATCGAATAATATTAAGAATCCTTAATATTATTCGATCTTAAAATTATTTTTTGAAACCAATAATGTTTATACTTCCATTTTTTGAAACCAATAATGTTTATACTTTCATTTAAAAATTCTTACATATATTTCTTTGTAATTTATGTTCACTATTAAAAATAATTTTAAGATCAAATAATATTTTTTCAGTAATATAAAATTAAGAAGTTGACTTGATTAATATTTAGTTATGTATTTTATATTGTTTTAATTGTTAACTTTTTTATCAAATATATTTTCAGATAACATCACAATATATATCAGAATTATCTTATTTAAAAAGATATTATTTAGATTTTGGATAGTTCTTATGATTATTATTAATTTTAGATTAAAATACTTTAAATTCGTTTTTGTTTTATATGTAATAGATATTATTTTCATTAAGGGTATAAACGATATTAACCACTCAAACTTTTAACGTGAGAGTTCCGTTGCAAAAAATCACTTCGCAAATAATAGTATAGATATATTTTTTCTCATGATAAAATGCAAAGATACTCTTAGTACGAATCAGCAAATGCCAAACTGCTAGTGTCCATCCTGTGAGGCACTGACGTGTTAACATATGAGAAAATACGCTTTCTTGTTTGAGCTTGTCTTGCAAGAAAATCTGTATGGATGTTGATGTTTCTGTCTTTGTAGACTACTTTCCCGTCTTGGTAGGACTCCCATAGTGCTTTAAATTCGTGGAGTTCAGTTGCAAAGGCTGGCCAGTCTATCATCTTGACTAACTCTTGAGAATCAGTAACAAAATAATTGCAATACTACTGGTACTTTAATAAGCATTTCAAAGCCCAAACCAAACTTTTTGGTTCAGTATGTAATGGCGAGAGTTGCTTATGGCACCCCTGGAGCCCTAGAATATCGATTGAACCATCTTGAAGTTGTAAGACCTACCCACTCCACTTGTGGTATCCTCGTTCTTCCATGATCCATCCACACGGCATATGAATGTGGGTGTTTCCATAGGGGTTCTTGATATGTATTCTATAATACTTTCCCCTGGTTCAATCTTTGGCCAAACACCATGCAGTAATTGAATAAATATATGTTTGTATAGTTATGTATATCTTTAAAGGGTGGGTTTTAAGAAAGTAGTTTAGGTTTTTATAAAAAAATATAGTTGTAAATAATTACATCTTCGACATGTTATAGTGATATATATGATCTCAAAGTTTATCAAAATACTGAAATATTATCAGTTAAACAAAGTAACTAGAAATATTATTCTGGTTAATATTCATTTATTATAGTTTGCAAAATTAATTCAAAGATCAAACGAATATAAGATATTGAAATATTTATTAAGGTATTGTTTCAAATAATATAGTCCAATGGAGGGAACTCCTTGCAAAAATCATTCAACAAAAACTTCCGAGTTACACATCTACTCTATTAAAATAGAGTCATTCTTTTTATTTACTGATATAAGTTGTCATTTAAATTTGGACTCTTTCTAAAGTGTTACAAATAATACAAGTCATATAGTTAATTGAACCGCATAACTTAAATTAAACCGATGGTTATTTATGGGATATAGTGTTGTGCTTACTTTTGTTTTTAGAACAAATTACATGGTTTGGTTTTTGGGCTTAGTATTAAGGAAAAATTCCAAAAAACATTGAATTAACTTTCCACCTTAATAGATCAAAAATCAGTTATTTTCAAGCCCAAAGGTACTTAATATTTTTAAACAAAACAAAATTGTCTATTATTAATCATTTATTTAAATCATGTATTTTAAAACATATTAATATATATTTTTATTTTAAATAACAATCACTTTGTTTTGATAAATTTCAATGGTAACTTTTAAATAATTTATTATTTTATTTATCTTAAATAATTTACTGATTTTTTAAAAAAGTAAAGCAAAACCAAAAACCAAATCTAAAAACTAAAATCCAAAACCAAAACTGAAAAAACAGGTTATCATTTTTTGCTTTTATTTGTTTACAAAATAAATTATTGCAAATTTCTTTAAAAAAAATTTGTCATATTTTCACTTTTAAATTAGATGTTCGATTATTTGGGATTTGTTTGTTAGTAATATCAGTTCAAACTAACTCAGCGGGTCTAAAAATTAAAAACCCAAACCAAAAGCTGAAAATCAAAAATAGAAACTTAAAAACTAAAAACCAAAAACCAAAATCTAAAACAAATCTAAAAATAAAAACTGAAACTAAAAACTAATAAATAACAGTCATCACCACAAATTTTGGTGAACTGATTTTATCCCAAAACATTCTTTAAATTGATACAATACCCAATTACATAAATTTTTAATCATAAAAAAATTTCGCGCTTTTTCAAGCAGGTCAAAATCTAGTTCGCTTAAATTGAATATAAGAAAACCAAAAAACTTCCGAAAGGAGATCAAAATAGAAGAAGTGGTTACAGTTAGATCAGTGGCCAGCTCCTTCTCTACTCGGCCCAGACGCTAACCCGAAGCCATAGCTCCTCATCAAAGGACGTCCACTGCTCCAGCTTTTCTTCACCTTTATGGCTGCCACGGTGGTTTGATCTTGGCCGTTGATCTCTTTCAATTGCTTGGATCGTACGGCTCGGCAATCAACCATCTGAAACATCAAAGACGAGCTCACCAGTAAAAAGATCATACACAGCAGAAACACATTAATCTTTTTCCCCATTATGATAACTATTTTTGCATCTACTTCTATCTTTTTCTTCAATTTCTTGTTTTCTTTCTTTTTGAGATTTAAAAGAATGCCTCCTTGATTTTTGTTTATATATGCATTTGTGTGTGCGTGTGTAACCAAAGGGCATTCATTCTTGACCAAGAATGTTAGACTTTCTCATTTTGTTATCACGTTTTTACATATATTCAGCTGAGTTCTTCAAGTTCCAACCTTTTACAATTTATATAAGCGAGAGACAAAACAATTGGTGTGCATTCATATTGTATGAGTTTCTCCAGACTATCTACAGAACAGATGATGTTGAACTCTATGACTTTCTTAACAACGTTGAAATTTTTGAACATTTGTTTATAAGAAATAAAAAATTAGGAATTAAAATCTTTGTATTTCAATTTGTGGTTAATGAAAAGTTTGACGTTGAGACAAAAATCACGGAAACGCACCGATTTCTTCTAAATACTGTTCCACGTGAAAGTAAAATGCAAGTCAATCTTATGTTCAGTATAATGTTACACGATTTTCCCTTGAAATTAAACAAATTTGTTTTCATTATTTTCCCTCCAGATGTCCGTCTACATAATACTTTGAACTGTCTTCACTAATTAGACGGGTGAGAACCAAGCGCTCGTAGTTCTCACCCGTCGAATTAGTGAAGACAGTTCAAAGTATTATGTAGACGGACATCTGGAGGGAAAATAATGAAAACAAATTTGTTTAATTTCAAGAGAACCAAGCGCTCGTAGCTTGTTGGTAAAGAAGGTATAGCTGTACTGTCTGCCACCCTGGTTCGAACCTTAGCCACAACGGATTTAACATCTCTTTCGTTGGAGCGTTGGACCCCCTTCGGAGATAGTTGGGAATGTGGCTGCCCAGATACCAGAGTTATCAGGAAAAAAAAATTTGACGGGTGAGCGTTGCGAGAAATTGTCTAAGATTGGGAGTTGATTTTTCAAATAGTATTCAGTTTTAGTTTTTAGACTTTGACATTTGATGTTAGTTTTCGGTTTATAATCTTCGGATTCTGGTTATAATTTTTTTTCTGATATTTTGTTTGACAAAACAAAATTGAATAATAATTAATTTTTAGTAATACAGAAAAATTATTATGATTAATAATATATATAAGTTTTTATCCTTAAAACTGCAATAAAATAATGTAATTTCATTTATATTTAAAAGAAAAAAGGTGTTTGTGTCACCATTGAAGCTGGTGGTCGAGATTTCCAGCTCTATTTATCTGTATGAAACTAACCACCCATTTGCTTGTAAAGCTTGCGTTCGAACTAGTTAACATAAGAAGAATTAGTTAACCATTTCAAGATGTCTAAAATGTTGCTTTGCCTTCTTCTCGTCAGGGCGTATTTGACGGAAATTGTGGTACGGAGCTAATACCAGGGAGGTTGTTACATTTAGGCTATGTTTCATAAACTAGAGGTGGGCCATATTTTTCATAGTCCATCTTACGTGGGCCGAAGACCAAACGTTCTAATTTAAATGTCAAAAATATCACACTTATGTCACGTGCCTTATCTTCCGAATCTTTTTTTCAGCAGCTTTCTCTCAGACCGAACTATCCAAATAATCGATAAACAGAACCGAATTGGTCCAAAATAACCGAAGTCTGCAGGCCTGAGTCATCGATGCCAACGGCGTACGGTCAAACGTCACAGCCTCCGATGTACAGTCTCATCTCTAAGTTCCGCCCTCTCCTTTCTCACTCGCCGTCGTCTTTCACTGCTCCCTCCCGGCGACGGCAGAGTCTCGCGTTTAGCGCTCTTTCAAAGACAAAACCCATCGACGCAGCGTTGATGAAGGAGAAATGGTTGGAGTCTCTCACAGCAGAAGAACCCGTGGTGATGATGACTAGGGAGAATAGCGAGTCGAGTTTTGTCATTGGTGTAGACCCGGACTTGTCCGGTGCTTTGGCTCTTTTGAAAATTAACCATGTTTTGTCTTCTTCTGAAGCTCAGGTCAGCAGATAAACCATCAGAGAGAGAGAGAGAGAGAGAGAGAGAGAGAGAGAGAGAGAGAGAGAGAGAGAGAGAGAGAGAGTTGTTAACCAAAGTTGATTTGTGTTTTGGTTTAATTAGGTTTTTGATACTCCTCACCTACCGGTTTTAGTTGGAAAAAGAGTGAGGAAACGTTTGGATGCAAAGTCAATAGTTCAGTTGATTAAAAGTTTAGATATACCCTCTGGTAAGCAAAGCAGATGATTCTCTCTCTTTGTTCTTTTGGTTCTTTCTTTGGAAGCAATTTGTGTGTTTTCACAATGCAGGAAGTAGGGCGTATATAGAGCAATCAACTCCCTTTCCAAAAGACGGGAAACAGGTCAATAACACTGCCCTTTTTATTTTCTTGAATTATGAATTTTATTTCTCAAAGCTGTGGCTTCTGTGTCTTATTAGGGTTGGTATAGTGGAGGTTTTGGATATGGATTTTGGATAGGAACACTTGTCACCTCAGGCTTTTCGGTTGTTCCCGTTCCTTCAGCCTTATGGAAAAGGCATTTTCAACTTGCTGGTGGAAACTGCACAAAGGTGATTTGTTTGATTTAAAAAGCAAAAAAATCTCAATTGAAAACAATGTTTTTGATTTTTTTTTTGGGTTACAGGATGATAGTAGACGAGTTGCATCAGAGTTGTTTCCTTTGCTTAGTTCGCAACTCAAGAGAAAAAAAGACCATGGCCGAGCTGAAGCATTACTCATTGCAGCTTATGGTGAAACTCTTAAACCCGCCAAATTGTTACACACGCCTCAAGAAACACTTGTCTCCTCTGAGGTTTACTGTTTAGAAAACTAAGTCATTGTAATGTTTTCTTCACTCTCAACTCACTAGTTTCGTATCAAACTGTTCTCATTTGTAGTCGATACTTAACATTGCCAACTTGTTAGTCAAATAACATGTGGACTTCAAAATTTGAGAGGCAATAGACATTTATTAAAGATTTTAACAAAATTTCTTTTTATAAATTTGAGAACCCAACTTTTTTTGTCTATGTAATTTTTTTGGAACTTTTGGAGACCTAAGGGCAACATTATCGTGGAACCTTATTTAAGAGATTTTACAGATGTCCCTTAACGTTTTTAGTTAAAAGCTTAGGGACTTTCTCGCTAATGGACCACCGATAATGTTGCTCTAAAGGCCAATGTTTCCCCGTTGACATCAATGAAACTTGAGAGCAAAACACAAACAAGGGAGCTAATATGAAAACATTTTACTAAAAAAAACACTAAATGTAGCTTAAAATCTTTTTTGCATCCAACACTTCCCTTATCTCTCAAGATTATGTACACAAAAGCATACACTTAGCTAGCGAGCTTAAAGGCATCAATGAAGAGACCATAAGTGAAACCCATCTTAAAATTATTAAGAAGAGCGATAGGGAACGTGACCGTGGTTCTGCTATAGTAGAATCTCGTCACATACTCCGTCAAAAGAACACATAAAACCGCAGCTATAACATCGTTCACTCCCAAGGCTCCAAACGACAGAGAGATGGTCTGCGCAACGTAGAAGCCACCTAACAGCGAGATTCCTCCGAAGAGCGTCCTTCTTGACGGTTTCTTGAAGTAGTTTCTGGAGATTTCAGGAACCGTTCTTATGATGTCGATTAGTCTTCTTGGACCTCCTTGTGTCTCTTCTTGCACGGCTCTAATAACGGTTCTTCTTGTGAAGGTTCTCTTAGGTTTAGAGGGAGAGACAAAGGCTCCGAGATTATGACATTGATGATGAGTAAGGACTAGAGGGAAGCTTAGAGAATGCGCCATCCTGAAACAATTTAAAGAAAATTGAATTTTTTAGAGCGATGCCTTAATCAAATTCCAATGGAATCTAATTGAAATCTCTCTACTGAAAAAAACAACAAGATATTAATTAAACAGAGAAATCGCCTGATAAATGTAATCAAAATGGACCAAAAAGGAACAAATTTTACGATTGCAAACTGAAATTAGGGATTCGATTTCTGAACAAGTAGTCTCTAAAAGAGTGACTTACCAGCACGATGAGGACCGAAGAAGCAGAAATTAATGGGAGAAAAAAAAGAGATGAGAGCGAGAAGAAGAAGGAAAGGCCCACTTGGAAAACTGGGCCCATTTAGTTAAATATATGAAAACAAAATGACCGCTACGAAGGAAACGTCCACTGACAAGAGTGTCACACAAAAAAAAAAGACTACTTACAAGTAACTCTTTTGATATATATATGAAACAACACACGATACTTTTTTATTTGTAGTCCATTCCAAACATTATATTGGGCCTGATGGGTGACCCAAAAATACTCCAGCTGCCTAAAACGACACCATGTGAACGTATTGTACTGTCGATAAAATTGTTATGTACTCGTCGTTGTACGATTATAATCAGAAAGACAATTGAGTAGGACGTGGAAGTGGTAATGTATGAGAATGTCTGCAACAGATTATTTGTTAAATAGAAATATGAAAATACGTATATTTTAAAAAAACGTAATCGACTCTTTGATGTCGATAAAGGTCAAAAAGCTAAAGACAGTTATGGATATCTGACACGTGTGAACACGGAGAAGGAATTAGAACCGTCCGATGGAAAATGGCTATTCCGTAATTTATGACTCATTCACGTGTCTTTTCGTGTGCCATTTCCTTACTCCCGAGAAAGTTCCTTTTTTCTCACACTTTTTTTTTAATATTGGATTATTTTCAGACAAAAGCAGAAGAAGCAAAGTTCTTCTGTCTGTGTCTGATTATACGTTCCGTCTCCACCACCATGACCAGCTCTTCATCTCCTTCACGCAAGGTCTCTCTTTGATTTCTTATTCCTCGATTTTACTTGAATGTCAATTTTTTGTCGTTTTAATTTTTTTTTGGTAAAAAAAAATTGTGACGGCGATGCGTAGGCGTTAAGCAAGATCGCGTGTAATAGGCTACAGAAAGAGTTATCAGAGTGGCAAGTCAATCCTCCCACTGGTTTTAAGCACAAAGTTACTGATAATCTCCAAAAGTAATATATTTTAATTTTACCCAAAAAAAAAGAAAATCTCATCAAATGTTTTTCTTCTTCAAATTTTTGATGGATTTTTTATTTGTGTGGTTGTAAGATGGATAATAGAGGTAACAGGTGTACCAGGAACGCTCTATGCGAATGAAACTTACAAGCTTCAGGTTGATTTCCCTGAACATTACCCCATGGAAGCTCCTCAGGCAAGTCTTCTCATCTTCTTTAGATAGAGTTCTTGTGTCCTTATTGGCATTAAATCATGAATGTGTTAGAATAAGTCTCGGTTTGTGCAGTTTCTACCTAAAGGGTTACTGTAATGTTGGCTTTACTAACTTAACTAGTTGATTTCATAGTGGTTTGTTGTGTAATTTTTTGCTAAATGTGTATGATATGTTGAGAGCAGGTAGTTTTTGTTCCACCGGCGCCTCTACATCCGCATATTTACAGCAATGGGCATATTTGTTTAGGTATCTCTTACTTAATCTCCTCTTGTTTATTCACTCTCTGGATATGCTCTTGTTTTTTTCCTTGTGTTGGATGATTTTTTTTCCCAAAACGTTTTCTTATAAGTAAATCAAAATAGTTTGCTTGTAAAACCAGGAAATTATTTGATGCATACATAGAGATAGATTACACTTTTTATATTTGCTGTTTTCACAATACAATTTGAAACTGAAATGTTTTTGGGAATCTCATAACTATTACCTTAATGCACCTAAAATCAGGTCTAATTAGTTAAACAATATGTTACACACATGATATTGAACTCTTAGGAGCAACTCCAATAGGAAATGTACACTTATACCATTTTTTTTTGTGCAGATATTCTGTATGACTCGTGGTCTCCAGCCATGACGGTTAGTTCAGTATGCATCAGCATTCTCTCTATGCTATCGAGTTCACCGGAAAAGGTTTCTACATTTTATTAACTCCCACACTTATTATTATTATCATCACAAAGCCAAACCCTTTGGTTCAGCCACACAAATCTTATTTATGTTTTATATCTGTCTCAGCAACGTCCAGCTGATAATGACCGATATGTGAAGAACTGCAAGAACGGGAGGTCTCCTAAAGAGACAAGATGGTGGTTCCATGACGACAAGGCATGAGAATGATTTGACCAAAAACATCATAATAAAAAAAAGAAGAGGTTTTATATAATTTCCCAAGACTGATAAGTACTAATTGGAATTCCTTGTGGCCCCTCAACTCTTTTTTTCTATCTGTATGGATGATTATGTATGAAAGACATTTGAAATGTCTCACACCTTGATTTAACAGTTTATGCTTTTGTCCTCTCTAAAGCTACCATTTGCAGCCACTACCCTTTTTTTCCCAAAGCTTCAACCCATTGTTCAGATTTGGATATAATTTCAAAAAGAAAAGAAAAACTAGGTTGTAATAAGATGGTTAATCCTGTTCAAATTTTCATCAATCAAAATCAGCAACTGTCCCTGGGACAAGATTCACCTTCTCCTTCAAGTATATGCTTTCCACACCCATCATATGTTAGCCATAAGAACCAATCATTTATTCACGAAGCTGATCTTTAGTTTTGAGGTTACCATATGTAGAGAGTTTGGTTCAAGAAGTTAATCTTTATTGTTGAGGTTACCAATTGTAGAGAGTTTGGTTCAAGAAGCGAATCTTTATTTTTGAGATGACCAAATCTCTAAGAAGGAACAAAGAGAAAAAGGCAAATAGCTTGTCATTGATGTGGTGTGAAAGTGAAAGTCAGCAACCTATAAAATGGAAAATTTTCAAGAAATTGGTTGTGTGATTCTTCTTGTCAACAACATAAAACGACGCAGTAAACAACAATTTGTTGACAAAAAAAAGAGAGTACTGGTTCATAATCTACATAAACAAAACATGACGGTACTATTCAAACACTCCGTGATATCTTGTATGTTCTTGTGCTGTTTGCCAGTGGAATTAATGAAATGACAAATGTGTTGAATCTCCATATCTATCACCTTTCAATCATTAAAATTCGAAGCGTAGACCGTTGGGAAAATAATTTGTTCAGTTCTTAGGAATATGAACTGCACAAGTAAAGATCTAAAAACTCCTACGCATTTGAGTTACAAGCTTATCAGACCAACAAATACAAATACAACCAAAGCCTATTAAATTTAAAATGGGTAAATGAACTTCAACTATGCAAAACTTCATCATGAATCCTGAGCTAGTAAAGAAACACAAAAAGGTTCATGTTTGCAATTACGAAGGTGCTGTTAGCTCGGGCAAATCAGTATCAGTTTTCTCGTGCAAATCAAATATCAGTTGTAACATTAATAGCTTATGCATAAAGCTTAGTACCTCTTACTGATTTGTTTTGTGTGTTTGTTTGATTGGAATTTTAACAGAATACTGAAATTTTAACATAACACAATAACCTCAAAAGAGTTAAAAAGACAACTAAACATGAAAATAACCATAGCTTATAAAGTTTGCAAACATTTTATTCACACACCCAAAGGGCATGTAAGCACAACCACCACACAAGGGAAGATGATTCAAGTGAAAAGTCTCAATAAGGGATTTATTAATACACCAAACATACTAGCAAATAAGTAGAGGAAGACGCATCATCAAGCTGCAGCAACTTGAGAGTGCTTTAGCAGCTTGGCTTCGATCTCGTCTTTAGCAGCACCAACCACCTTATCGACCTGCTCTGCTCCTTTCAGGTACACAAATGTAGGCATCGCCTCAACCTTGAATTCCTGAGCAACACTCTGCACCAAAAAAAAAAAACATAAGAACAATGTTTGTTTATTTACAACAATTAAGTTTTGTCTGATGAAAAAAAAAACAAACCTGGAGTTCGTCGACATCGACTTTGAAGAAGATCACATCAAGATGCTTCTTAGCGAACTCGACAAAGACTGGTGCAATGAAACGGCATGGTGGGCACCACGTTGCTGTGAAGTCAATCACAATCTGTGTTTGTAACAATACAACACATGTCTTATTATTAGGGTTTCATTGTCTGAGATCTGGATCTATAAAATCAATATTCAAACAGATCATATATTCAAAACCCTAATTTTGAATCAGTTAAAGTCAATCGATAGAAAAGTAAATTAAAAAAAGAAAACTAGATCTGGAGGAAAAGAAAGTACGAGTTTGTTGGATTCTCTAGCGGCCTTGAGCTTCTCGGTCCATTCCTCAACGGTGTGGCAAGCGATCACTTCTCCTGCTGGGATCAATTCTGTTGTTGCGGTTGCGGCCATTTTTTTTCTTTCTTTCTCTCTCTGTTTGATTTTTGGTTTTGGTTTGGATGAATAATTAGCTTTGTCTTGGGGTCGGGTCTTATAGAAAAAAGGAGGACGGTTACGGAGAGAATCTTTACATCATTTTATGCCTTTTTCTCTTAAAAAATATTTTAAATAGAATAATATTATTTATTGACCATGGACCCAAAGGATTTATCCACCACGCGGAGGAATACGATGCGTGATTGCGACATCCGACGGTTCTGACTGAATCCAATGTTAAATCGGAATCGGCATTGGATGACGCGTGTGGTGACGCTCGTTGAAAATTCGACGAATTTGCTAGAGGATGAATAAATATTTATGTAAAGAAATAATGATAATAATTATTTTCCTTTCTTAAATGAAATGTTTGGGTAGTTGAATACTAGATGTCTTCATATTTAGTCACAAATAAAACATGTCGACATGTATAGAAGATGACAAAAACATAATCAACCAAATTCTTGAAAAACTTAAAATGCTTGTTGGAGTTACGGTTGTTGCAAGAGGAAGGGATTTCTCAACCGTTGGAGATTCAGAGCTCCGTCTTACGGTTAATGCCTGTATCTGAAATCATATGAACGAAACTTTCTTTTGGATTGAAATAACATAAAAATAAACCTGATGTGTGTATCTAATACATATTTTAAAACTGTTTTGAAAACTCTTTATCCACTACAGAAACTAAGAAAGACAACAAAACAACGGAGTTTTCAGTTTTACTTCAGAAACACATTTGTCATCAAGCTTTGTGTCTGTATTGTGCCAAAATCTCTGAAATAAAGTAGGCATAACTCAGAACCATGGAGAAACGAGACAAAAACCAACTTCATCCTCCCTCACTCTTAATCCTCAATTGACTGAATCTCACCCATCATGATCCTGTTACTAACCACGTTAAATCCCAGAACCGATGAGCTTAAGCTTACTTTCTTCCCTTTCTTCCCCTTTTTCTTTCCTCCCACTTTCGAAAACCCTTCGTTTGTCTGGACTTTGTAATACTCTTCTTCTTCCGCCGCCTTGTTGTTGTTTCGGGTCTTCACTACAGACGCAGACGACGACGACCCCTTTGATTGAAATGCAATCTCCACTATTTCTGATGGTAGCAGGTCTTTGTAGTTGAGAAACTTGTCGATGAACTTGTGGTCTCTGTCAACCGACCCCAGATTTTCTATCAGAAGAGTTTCTGCTTCTGATCGGGATAGCTTCAGACAAAACTCCAACACACTTGTATCTGACAAAAGAAATATATACACTAATCAGAAAAGTAAAAGAGAACTAAAGATAAGACGAAACTATAGTGTTGTATGAACTTTTTACCTTCTGAACCAAGAAGCCTGAGACATTCGCTTCTGCACCAATCTCTGAAGCCATTTGCCTCTGGGAAAACAATAAGCATATGAGAAAGAAAAACAAACAAGGTAGAACATTTGGAGACAGAAACTGTCAGTAAAAAAATGTAAACCTGTGAGTTTTGTCACTTCCTCCTTTTTCCCTTTCTGGGACGCAGGTGAAGACGCTGAAACTGATTTCTGTCGATTCAGCGAGCTTCCGGCACTTCCCCTCCCAGGTGTGGTTTTGGTTCCCCAGCTGTTTTGACTTGAAAGCTGAGGAAAGTCTCCCCTGTGCTCCGAAATAACTCACAGTTAGTCGAATTCTTTCAACAAATATTAAGAGACAATGATAAAAGGCAAACAAGAGATAGACTCATACTGTTTTGATTCCTGGGTTGTTTGCTCAACTGGACCCCAGAAAAGGTCATCATCTCCCTTTGATTTTGACTGCAACGAAGATTGAGAAGCAGCCTGTGAAGGGGAGCGAGACCAGGAAGGTTGAGAAACAGCCTGTGGTGGGGTAGGTTTCTGGGTTGTAGGTGCTGGACTAGGAGGCGGATGAGATGTGATCGTCATCTTCTCCTGCTCCCTCACGATGTCCCTAAGTGAGCTAGGTTTTGTGGATTTCTTTGGACCAGTCGACCATGCAGCAGCTGGTGAAGGATTGTTCACAGTCTCATCTTTGGACCAGAGAACAAAATCTCCCAAAGAAGGCCCAGAAGGAATAGCAGGCAAAGCGTCCTTCTCCTGCTGCTGCACAATGCGAGAATTTTTTCCCTTCTCAATAGAACTAGTTGGCAGGGATGTATCTACAGTGGGAACCTGTTGCGCAGCGGTTTTTGCTGCAGAATTTTTTGCTCGCGCAGACTTCTTACGGCTCTTCTTAGTTTCCTTGGCATCAATAAAGTTATCATCGTCAAACGACTCTACGTTAGTGGATGTTACTTGGGTATATGTGTTGTTAGAAATGCTTCCAACTACATCCCTCTCTTTGACACCGGATTTGGCGACAACATCATCAGACGATAAGTCACGCAAGTGGCTTTGCTTACCCTTAAGAGCAGGAACACTTTCAGGCTTCACAACACCTGTTTGAGTAATAACTGACTCTCCAAGAGTCTCTCTTAGGTTGATAGGATCTGAACTGGTAACAATTCCACCCCAAGGAGAAGCCAAACCCACTGAATTCATAGGAGTAGCTATCTTTGGAGCTAAAGCTTCTGCTTGTGCAACCCTCTGTTCTTCCATTTGAATTTCGAGCAATGACTTTGGTTTAAAGCCAGGGGCAGGCTTCCAAGCACGTCCCGGTTGCGTTCGTGTGTTTGCCAGCGAAGACTCGTTCACACCAGATTCTCCCCTGACTGAGATAGCTTCAGAACTCATTAATACATTACTCGAAGGTGCAGTTGCGGAGCTCTGAATGAGGTGAGTATCATTGTCTGTCAAAGTGTCAGCTGGATTCATATTTTTACCCTTTATCTCAGAATCATCAGCAATTCCTGTTTCAGGTTGTTTTGCCTCCTGCAGAGAAGACTTAGAAGCTGCCTTAACCGGCTCAGCAGACTGCTTGTTACCCCGTTGCTTCTTGGACTTCTTTTCAGAAGTCTTCCTTCCTCCAGAAACTTCATTGCTTTTAAGTTCAGTTGGAGGAACCTCCACAGGTAACACATTACTTGCCTCTCCCTGTCCAGCATACACATCTTTAGTCTGTTTCTCTAGTGACTTACTGTCACTTGTTTCAGGAGTGGGGATTTCATCGTTTGGAAAGCCCACATGTCCTTCCATGCCAGGTGTAGTATGGTAACCAGGTAAGAGAACAGGCTTTTCTGAGTGCAAGCTGTTCATGTAATCCGTAGGAATTGTTCTTTCATAGTCGGACTCTGAATCTTTTTTATGGGTATCATCGATTTGGTCTGCAGGAACTGTCCCCTCACTCATCCTAGGGTCAACATTACCAAACAGCTGGTTTTGAAGGTGCAAAGGATGGGCAACAGGAAGCTGCATCTGCTGATTGACCTGTGTCATATCCTTTGATTCTTGCAGCCTAAGAGCATCAAAAGATTGCTGCAACTGTCCATAAGATGGCTCTCCAAACCGTTGTTGAGGATGCTGCTGGTCAGCGAGAACCTGAGAAAACAGCTGTTGTTGCTGTCGTAACAACTGCTGTTGCTCTTCTTGTTTTTGTTGTTGCTTAAGCAAAAGCATCTTTTCAAGTACTAGACTCTGTTGCTGTGAAGAAAGGGGTGTCTGAGCATTCAATTGCAACAATAGCTGTTGTTGTTGCAACAGATTGAGCGATTGTTGTTCTTGGGAGAGTCCAGGGACGAGCATCATATTAGGGGGTAACATGCCAGCTGGATTATTTTCAATAGGTTGACCAAGTAAACCTGCTAAAGGTGAGTTATGCTCTGGCTGCCTTTGCTGTTGGACCCCAAAGGAAGTCTGAGTTTGGAAACTTCTCGCATGGTGCATATCATCCTTTTGATTGGGATGCGACCATGCAGGAATAGGACCACTGACAGCAGGGCTAGACCTATCCTTTGCACCTTGGAGGATGGACAACAAATCAGTACTTGGAGAACGGGCAGGTTGTTGAGCAACTTTTGGCACATTCTCGGATCCTGGCATTAGGTTTGCAGATTCCCGACCAGGCCAAAATGAATACGGATTAGCCACTGATCTCTGTCGTTCATGTTCCAATTTCTTGGCCAAGAGATACATGTCAGCCCCACCATCAGTAACTGGCAAAGACAACCCACCAGAACTATTTACTGCATATCCTTGAACACCTGCAGGCACATCAAGGAAACAGAGAAGTTAAATAACGTTACTGGCCCTAAGCGTCTAATAGTAAAACAAAGGAAATTATCAAATCAAATGTCCAACGGCACTACCTTGAGATGTATTGTTCAAACTGCCAGACATCAACGATTCGATAAACCGATTTTCCGCTACCGTACCTCCAACTTGCTTATACCTCATATCATTTTGCAACATATCAATCTCCCCGATCCCAGGATGAACTTTCCCCACACCAGGTAATGCTGGTGTACCGGCTGCATCAATAAATTGGCTTGGCTTGGCACCGGTAAAGCCAGGTGGTGGTCCCGACTTAGCACGCAAATGTGGCATTACATCACCAAGTAATGAAAAAGGGGAATCGTTCGGTGCACTTGCAAGACGAACTAGCAAATCTATGCCAAAATACCCAGCCTCAAACCAACCAATAATATCAGTTCCAGGAAAAGGGCCTTGAATTAGACCCTGCGGATCTTTATAAACGAGCATTAGTTCCTCAGGCGAAGATGGCATAGGCTTTCTAACTTCTCGCTCCCTATCAAACACCAAAGATGGCTGCCTTCTTAGTGCAGGATCTTCACCGATTTGCCATCTTGATTCCCCTTTGGACTGTGGCAAGCTCATAACATTGCTGCCTGAATGGTTTATTGAATCTTTAGGGTGGGACCAGACATTGTCAGAAGATTTCAGCCTGTTATCAGCTGAAGGATCATTCCAATCATGTGAGATCCTACTCGATCTTTCTCCAGGCTGACGCCATGGAGACTGGACGTGATTGTTTCCCTGCACCTCATTGCCTTTCCTAAAAGGAGCGTAACCTTCATGAGAAGCTGTAAACATGACAGAAACAATCATAATATGAGAGGCTAATAGCAAAATATATTAGCTTTTTCACCTTTAACTAAACTGCTCAAGAGATTGTTTTTAAACTATGAGTTAAACTCAACAACAAATAGTAAAGAAGATGACGCAACACTAAGTTCCCATTTCAGCTATTTCAAACAGTACCAAATTGAGTAAGTCAACAACGCTACATGAGGGCTACAATACTACAACACACTGCTCAAAGAATTTTTTTTTAAATAAGAGTTAGCGATCATAGAAAAGGACGCATCAATAAGTTCCCATATCAGCTATTTCAAACACTACCAAAATTAGCAAATCAACAAAGCTGCATGAAGGTTACAATCTTACAACACATACCTTCAGGCCTAAACTTATTATCTGGATAGACCCTTGTTTCTCCACTCTCATCTTTGGATACGTCGGCAGCGTATGTCATATCTTCCCTGCTTCCAGCTGCAACAAAATATTCATTAAGTCCACCGTATGCATCTTATACACAAAATACTAGAAGCCTGGATGTCTTTCACGGAATTCTTACCAGGCTTGATTCGCCTAGGTTGTGAAAACTCAGCAGGATTTCGTCCACTAGGGCCATCCTTGGAAATCTGAGGGGCACCACTGCTCACTATTTTTCCTTTCTCAATCCCATCCAGAATATTCTGTGAGGAACAACAAGGGCGTAACGATTAAAATAGTGACATACTATAGGAAGGAGAAAAACATAAACTAAAGTAATGAATACTGACCACTTCCTCAGAACTTGGAGCGCAGATAGCAAGAGGATCCGACGGCTGCTCACAAGTAAGGGAAGGCACCTCGATGAACCCATCTGGAAACTTCTCAAAACACACTGTATCTGCCATCCTGTAAACATCCAACAGTTTCATTCTGCTATATCTCAGGTGGTGAGGCTCTCCGGGACCACTTTCCCCTTTTTCAGAGGCAGATCCAGGAGGGTGAGACTGGTTTGGTGAGCTAGTAAAAAGGCTTCCACCAGAAGCAACCCTTCCACGCCCAGCTGAAAAGACAGCAGTGTTGTCCCCACGCCCCCTGCTGTGAGAAAATGCTGTAACCTGCTTGTTTGGTGTTGACTGGCTGTGAAGAGATTCTCCCCTTCCTCGACCTTGAGAAGGTCTCCAGGGCCGGTAATGGTCTCCATCACTAGAAGGAAGAGACGGAGCCTTCTCACGAACGGTCTCACCATCTTTGCCAGGTTCATCCCACTTGTTACGAGTGTTGTCACCTTCCTTGTCATCAGGTCCCCAGCGAGAGTTCCACTTGCTCTCACGCCGCTGCTCTGTCCCAGCATCCTTGTTACCTGAATCATTCCACCGGTCACTCGGACCACGTCGCTGCTGCTCTGGACCAGCATCTTTGCTACCTGAATCATTCCACCGGCGTGGCTCCACAAACTGCCTAGAGCCCACATTGTCCCACCGGTCAACCTTCTTGTTATCACCAAAGTCCTTGTCCCCATTCCGCCAGCGATCATTCTTGCCAGCGGAAAAAGTATCCCTCTCCTCATCACGCCAACCCTCACGGCGGCCAGTCTCTGCAGCAAGTAAGGAAGGCCTGAAAACATCCTTTTTCTTCGGATTTTCCGGCGTCTCCTCCCCATTTCCTGTTGAGTTGTTTCCAGTAGGGTTATGGATCGCCTGAGCTTCCTGTAAAAATAATCCCAAGTCACACGTTAAACCAAATTAAACAAAATGCACAGAGAGAGGGTGAGCAAAATAAACATACCACAGTTCCCAATCCAGTCTTGTTCTCCCCTGGCTTAGAGAGGAGCCACTGAGGTGAAAGAGGAATCGGATTGTCAGAGCCCTGCATATCTGCACAGCCACACAATAGAGAATCATCATCTATCCCTCACACTTCTATGATAAAGATGAAAGCAATCCACAACTTTGGATCTAACCAATAAACTTAACTTTAAAAATCCAGGAAAAAAAAAAGCTGTAACAAGCAGAGAAGTTATTATCACTTTATGCTCCAAGCCTAATTAAACCCTAATTAAACAAAGATCAATCGAAAGAAACCAAAAACCCTAATTAAAGGCGACTCGAGAGCCTAAACTCTGTAACCGCAGGTTTCAATCGACGATTCAGTATCTGATAAAGAAGAGCTTCAATCTCATTACGGAGATTAGAATGGGAGAGACTCGAGCGCAATCGAAAAGAGAAGAATGGTGGGAATAACAATAACCTTTGAAGATCTGGTGAGGTGGATTGATGGAGAGGTTCTTGTTGCGATGGTCTGCGGCGGAATCGGAGTTAGCCATGGCAAGTTTCGTTCGGAAGTTGCAAAATACGAGAGAGAGAGCGATAGCGATTTACGGTGAAGCGAGAACTAGGTTTAAAAGACCCTACGAGGATGGGGGGGGGGACTTAAACGACAGCGTACGTTTAGCTTCTAAGCGTAGGATAGCGTCTTCCCTGTGAACTTAAAGAGTTAAAAATATCTTTAGACAGTTTTTCCATGTTTATCCACATCGTGTATTGACTCATGCGCTCACTCGGCGCGTGTTAAGCATTTGTAGTTGAATGGAATGCTCACGTGCTTTTCACGCGCTCTGAGGCGTAATGATGTGTTGTTGTTGTTGTTGTTTAGTCTCTGGCTAACCATCTTTTTTACCGAGTCCTTGAGATGCTAAGGAGTGGTCTCTAGGTCGTGAAGAACCCTTAACCGGGAATTAAAGAGGTTGGAGCAGGACAGATAGGGATTTGGATTGGGTTTTGACTTTTGGACAAGTTTGTTGGGTCAACATACACACCACATGTGGTTTGTGGTGTATCTTTACGTGTGGTTTGTAAAATGTCACGATTTTTTTTTTGTTTAAGCTACTGTCTACATTATTTTTTTGGTTCTTTGGTTTACATTGATTTGAACCGGACTTAAGATGATCTCCAAATTGGGTC
The DNA here is from genome assembly GCA_932364175.1 of Eruca vesicaria subsp. sativa. Taxonomy (NCBI): domain Eukaryota; kingdom Viridiplantae; phylum Streptophyta; class Magnoliopsida; order Brassicales; family Brassicaceae; genus Eruca; species Eruca vesicaria. The sequence goes on from CAKOAT010917375.1 coordinate 50,503, forward strand.
TGGTTAAAAGTAAAGAACCGAAAATTATAAATTAACTAACACTGACATCAAACCAATAGAAAGAACTCGGATAAACTAAAAGACATATATCTCAACCAATCAAATTTTATTTTCTTTAAAAAACATACAAATAAAATATCTCTAGAAATTTAAAAGTGATTTTATAAAGCTACATCAAAAGAATTTATAGTTTAAATTTTATAGTAAAAAACATAAAGCTATAGTGAATCCTCCTCCGCTAGTAAAATAACACCAGAAAAACGCTTACATCAAAAATGCCTAAATACGCTAATCTGCGAGTCATCAACACCTTAACCAAAGCTCTGTGATGGTGAAGTGAAATAGAAATCTCCGCTACAAGCACAATCTCAAACAACAAAACATGAAATTTTTGTCGCACCACACTAGAACCTAAAATGGAGAGAAAAAGGAAAAACATGGCTCCTAATCAACATGAGGACCATCATCTACTCCAAGGAGGCAAACAAGGCAACAAGACGAGGAGAAGAGGATTTCCAGTTAGAGAAATCATTGGAAATATTCTTCTAGTCCACCAATCTATTGTCTCCTGGTAGATCAGCTTTTTGAAAGTAAAATTCCTTAAGACTCACTCCAAGTGTCCATGCACAACCAAGTTGCAAAGCATGACTTCAGATCCAATCCTCAAAGACACGATAAAGCTAGCATATCATACCTCAATCAACAAACAAAGTTGAGATATTATAAGAGAAGCAAACACTAAAGCGCATACTCAAAGCTCCAAACAAAAGAGACATCAGCCCGCTAAATAGTATCGCTACTGCCACACCGCACAAGGTCTTGAAAGAAGCCAAAATGCAACACTAATTTAAGTTCAAAACCACAGACAAATCGTTGTAGATGGAAAAAGGGAAGAGTGGAACCTCTCGCAACGTCAGCAAATCTGAGCGCCTAAATGATAATGGAAATAAGGTTGTGGCGAATTCTAGGATGAAACTTGTTTTGTATAGAGAATGGTGATCTCACCCTATTACGATTTATAATATTATTGGTTACTTTTTGAAAATCTTAGCGGTTAGAGAGACAAAGATTAGTAATGATATAAAAGAACCTATTTTCATTAAAACGAATGGATTTAAATGTTGATGAATAAACCGGTTGATAGTGAAAGTCATTACCTGAAATTAAAATTAAAATTAAAATTTAACCACCAGAATTCCGAATGGTTGTAACCTATATATAGCATTAAAATTCTGTTTGCCAAAAAGACATTAAAATTTTATTCACGATTGTTTGTTTTAAAATTAGAATAAAATATACAACTTAGAAATTTGAAAAAGTCATTTATATTATAAAATTTTATATTTTTTGATAAGCTTAAAATTTTATTTATCTTTAAATCATAAAGTCAGAATACAATATTTGGTTTAGCCGAATTAAATAAGTATAAAGTTAATTGTTAGAATTTTTGGAAAACAAGTTATTGCATAAGAAAATATATGCGACATATACTGAGAATGATATAATATGAAAAGTGAATTTGACGATGTTTCGAAATAAAGACTTACAGTATCTGCTACTAGAGAGCTAACTCTATTATTTTTCTTCTCCGGATACAAACTTCATGTGATGCAAACTTTGCATGTTTAGTTAGCAACTCTCGGCTAAAACAAATAATTACATACATTATAGTGAAACTCAATACATCTTTAACTGATATCATGTTTTATAATTAGGTACCAACGTTTTTGTATCTAAAAGCTTCTAGGTGAGTTTGGCTTTGACTTTGCCCCCTCGGAATGAATCCATGGACATTGCTTCCAAATGTTTTCTTTTGTTTCAATATTTCTCTAGATCCACACACAAAAATTCACACTTTTCTATCCTCTTTGGTTGTTGATATACAAACAATTTCCAAAGTTGAAAAAGAAACCTGTAAGAAAATATTCTATTGGATGTTATAAAAAGAAAAGAAATTTTTGTTAGAGCTATACAATTAAAACTCACTGACTGATTTGTGTGAAATCTTTGTAACTGAAATATCCCAACATCCAAATATCAAGTCTAAATATGATCTGATATCTGAATGGCTACATCTAATTGTGAGTAGCATATTTATGCAAAACAGTAATTCTAGTGAATACATAAAGTTTTTTTTTTTCATTTTTACCTGAAAATTTTTGTTTATAATTTATATATTACAAACTGTGAAAAAATATTATATAGATTTTATTATAGTCTATAATTATAACTAAATCTAATGAACTAGAAAAATAGACGAAATAGAAAATAAACAGAATCAGAAAATAGACCAAAGTTACATGGCAAGTAGTTAATAAAAAGAAAGAAATATGCCAAAAAAAAAAAACTAAATCCGTTGGTTACTTTGTTTGGTTTGGTTTGGTTTGGTTTTGTTGAATTCAACAATTTTTGTTAAAAAAATGGAAAAGGAAAAGTAAAAAGTAAAAACGAGGGACGTGTGTGATTGTGAAGAAGCAAAGGCTATGATACTTTTGTTTGGTTGGACGTGGGGGCATATGCCCATTTGTTATTCAAAGTCCCAGAGGACATATTAACTTGCCAACTTGCTTTTCCTCCTCTTCTTTCTCCTTCAAACTTATTCACACATAACATTTATTTAAATTACACAGTTAATATATTGAAATTGAATATAGTTTTGTTGTTATTCGTTGATTTAGGCTAAGCTATTCAATTCCCTTCTCTATAAACTGTTATTATCACTGATTGACCTTTTTAAAATCTCCCCCTTCATTGCCATCAGCTTTCTTTCTTACTTTAATTTTTCCTTTTTATCAATTTTTTCTTAAAAAATAATATTTTGGTTAAATGGTAAATTTCATTACACATTGCTGTCTCTCCCTAATAATCCTCTTGTCTGTTCCCATTTGTGCTTCCTTTTCTCCTCATTCCATCTTCTTGGTCTTCCTCTTCTCTCTACAACAAACCGGTAGGTTCTCTTCCTCTTCCCCCTTCATATTTTGAATCGCTTTCATGAATAATCTCTCCCTAAAATTTTGCTTTTCTCAAGATCTGTTTTGTTTTTCCAGCTCTTGTGTATCTGTTTTCTTTTTTGAAATTTCTGGGTCTAATTATTCAAAAATATAATCAAAGATGGTTCCTTTAGATGTGGGTTTAAGGTCATCTCATTTGAATGGATCTCTTCTATGAACTTGTTGTTACAGTTTTATTACAGTTTTTGTCTTTTGAGGTTGTGGATTTGTTTATCTGACGATGCTTTATCTTCAAGCTGTGGTCTTTATATAAAGACTTCGTGATATACTTTAACTTCTTGTGTCCTTGATTAGGTATTCTTTCACTCTATGTCCTTCAGTTTTGTTTCAAGTGGCATAGCTGTTGTCTCCTGCTACCTTTATAAATTCAGCTTTTTGTCAAGGCTAATGAAGTTTTGTTTGTGAATTATATAATTGTTTATGTCATTTATCATTAACAGTTCTAAGACCTGTCTTTGTTTACTGAAAAAAGTTTACTGGCATTGTTGTTTTGCAGTTCCCCCTAATAGCCACATTGTTGACTCCCAAGTGTAACTGTGGTTAAAAGTTTAGCCGAGATGCAGGAAGAGAGGACCAGTCTCGGCTATTTATCAGAGGCCTTGAACTTTGAGCTTGGTTCTTCTACTTCTACCTCAACCAATGGTGTCTTAGATCATTGGGAGAACATTCACAGTCTTGGTGATAACGACTTGCACGATTACATGATTGCAAATCCTGAACCAGTCTATCACAATGATCAACAAAGAAATGAAGTAATTGATTTAGACTCAGATTCTGAACAACCATCTGAGTCTAATCAACATGTTCATAATGTTAACCTGAATGCAGTATATATTGAACTTGACGAGGACGTTGATCCTGTTAGGGAACCGTCTGGTTCTTCTTCTGTGGAGGGACGCCGTGAAGCCTGCAAGAGGAAAGCTTTTGAAGGCAGTATTGGCCAATCTTCTTCAGGAGGTTATGGTGGTTTCCACCACGGAGAAAGCAGTTCCTGGACACCAGCTTCTGTGAACATATCTGGTTCAAGAGGACAGGTCTCTAGTACTGTTCCACTTTTTCCTGTTTCTGAAACTGCAGAAAGCTCCAGTAGAAACACAGGTCAGCAAGAAACTGTAAACCCAGCTGTCTTTTCTGCGGGAAGTGTTGTGAGGCAACAACATATGTCGGATTTGAGACATGGACAATCTTTAAGCAATGTCTTTACTCAAAACTCAAATTCTCCTGCTATTAGCATACCACCTGTTTCAAGGAATATGCTACCACCGTTTCAATGGAGGGAGGTCTCACTAGCGGGTGGATCATCAACCTCTACTGTACCCGTTGAGAGACATCTTCATGTAGATGAAACTAGGCCAAGAAGCATACCAGAGAATCCCTTGTTTATTCCATCTCCTCAACTTAGGAATGTATCTTCAAGTCAGAGTAGCAGTGGAAGTCTGAACATTGCATCATCAGTATCTTCTAATCTAGCGTGGACCCCTTACCAGAACCTTCCACATCAGCAGAGAAGAAGATCCGAACTAGCCCGTAGGTCATTGATTTCTTCCCTTGCAGGATCTGGTGATCATCCAACACTTCGTTCCTTGGCCCCTCCTGTCTCTCCGGATGGGCTTGTGCTTCAGCCTGGTGGTGATAATAGTCACACGCCTTACTCAAGAGCAGGTCAGTGGTTGAATAGACAAGGAGATAGTGTGTCTGGGGGGGCATCTCATTCTTTTCGTGCCTTGGCAGCTGCAAGCAGAGGAAGAAGCAGACTTACAGTGTCCCAAGTAAGTTTATTGCAAGTTCTATGGTCATGAAGCCTTATAATAACTTGAATGTTGTTTGTTAAGCTTTTGGTTTTCCTTTTGAACAGATGCAGAACATCTTGGATGTCATGCGTAGGGATCCGAATCATAGCTTGCGGCTTGAGGTTAGTTTCTCCTTTTAACCCAGTTAGAATAAACAAAGTTATCGTCTCTTGTTACTTTATAGATGAACTAACTTAACTTAAGTACTTTGAATGGGTCTGTTTTTGTTAAGGACGTTATGCTTCTAAACCAGTCATTGATGTTTGATGGGGCTGCTGGTATGCATGACCGTTATAGAGACATGCGACTTGATGTAGACAACATGTCGTATGAGGAACTGTTGGCACTAGAAGAGCGTATTGGAGATGTTTGTACGGGTGTAAACGAAGAAACCATATCAAACCGGTTGAAGCAGTGGAAATTCAAAAGGAGCACAAAGTCTCCACAAGATGCAGAGCCATCATGCTGTGTTTGTCAGGTACAAATATTTATGCACGTTGGCCGTTGCTGCAGTGATAATAACAAGAAAGATTTACGTTCTTTTTATTGGTTATGAATGGTGAAATAACTTGGTGCAGGAGGAATACAGTGAAGGAGAAGACATGGGGACGTTAGAATGTGGGCATGAGTTCCATAGCCAATGTATAAAAGAGTGGCTGAAACAGAAGAATCTTTGCCCAATTTGCAAGACCACAGGCTTGAACACTGCCAAGAAGCGGAAAATAGGATGAATGAGAGTATTCAAAAGAGCTTTTTCGTTTTTCTTTGTTTTTACAGTTCAACTTATAAACAGAGAATGAAGTAACAGAGAAACACCCTCAAGCTCCCACCATTGCAGAGCCTCTCACAGGAAAGTTAGTCGTATTTACAGATCCGAGTACGAAAGACGATTTAAGGATTATGATTTGGTTGGTGGAAAGATATGAGTGAAGGGAAAGTTGAGAGAAGGTGATAGGGAAATGTTGAGAGAATGAAATTGTTTTTTTCGTTTCTGAATTTGTTCGGATAACTGATTTAATATTATATTTTATCTGGTGTAGAAATATATATGTATGTTTTATGTATATTCTCTTACTAGGTGTTTTACCCGCACATACGAGCTTAATTATCTTTTAATCAATTTAAAAATCATCAAAATAAATAATTATTTGCATCCAAAAATTAAACTTTTCTACATGATAAAGTTATTCACAAATTAAAAAAAAAACTAATTTTTTCCTTTAAAACTTTGAAAAATCTAAAGTCTATTTCATTTCTTCTTAACTGATAAAAAATATAGAAATCTATCTTTCCATTTGAAAAATTGAATTAATAAATATACATTCAAAAATTAATTGTACAAAAAGAATAATATTAGTTTGGATAATAATACAATATATTTGAATTTATTTTTATCAAACACGTAGTTTCTTTCTTTTTTAATGATCTTTTATTTTATATGATTAATTCATGTTTAAGGCTTAACTATATAAAATATAAATATAAATTTAGTTTAACGTGTGAGTTCAGAAAAATAACTTCACAAATATATACATATATCATTATATTATTATTTTAATAAAGATTTACGTATTATATTTTTCAATTTTCTCTTTTGAATTATATACAATTAAAAATTTTATTTTATGAATACTTATTTATGTGTTTTTATTTTTATTTTTTTAAATTAAATATATTTTCCGAATAACAACACAATATATATAAGAATTATCTTTTTCTTTTAAATATATATTTAGATTATGGATAATTCTTATCATTATTATTAATTTAAATCATTTATCTAGTCAAATAAGTATTAAATTCGTTTTTATTTTTAGCTAATTTATATATTTTATTCATTAAGGGTATAATCGATATTAACCACTCTAACTTTTAACGTGAGAGCTCCGTTGCAAAAAATCACTTCGCAAATAATAGTGATAATAATAATACAATATATTTGAATTTATTTTTATCAAACACGTATTTTCTTTCTTTTTAATGATCTTTTATTTTATATGATTAATTCATGTTTAAGGTTTAACTATATAAAATATAAATATAAATTTAATTTAATGTGTGAGTTCAGAAAAATAACTTCACAAATATATACATATATCATTATATTATATTATTATATTATTTTAATAAATAATTACGTATTATATTTTTCAATTTTCTCTTTTGAATTATATACAATTAAAAATTTTATTTTATGAATACTTATTATGTTTGTTTTTTTTTGTTTTTTAATTAAATATATTTTCCGGATAACAACACAATATATATAAGAATTATCTTTTTCTTTTAAATATATATTTAGATTATCGATAATTCTTATCATTATTATAATTTAAATCATTTATCTAATCAAATAAGTATTATATTCTTTTTATTTTTGGCTAATTTATATATTTTATTCATTAAGGGTATAATGGATATTAATCACTCCAACTTTTAACGTGAGAGTACCGTTGCGAAAAATCACTTCGCAAATAATAGTATAGATTACTATATTTTGTTATATAGAGAAAAAGAAAATACAATCTTGTGTTTTCTTATTATTATATCATCTTTCCTCGTACGAAGAAAACTAGTCTATCTATATTATTATTTGCGAAGTGATTTTTTGCAATTGAACTCTCACGTTAAAAGTTACAGCGGTTAATATCAAAATTACATTTAATGAAATAGTTATATATAATTAAATTAAAAACAAATTTGGTATTAGTATTATTAAACTTATACGTTATATTGGATAATTATTATAAATTAATAAAATAAAATTATCAAAAAGCGTATATATAATTTTAAAAACATAATAAATCCTACATATACTCGGATGTTATCCAAAATTTTAACATAAAAATTAAAAATTAAAAAAATAAGAAGATGTATAAAAAATAATTGAGTACAAAAACCAAAAATTTTAATTTTAATAATGTTATTACCTAAGTGAGTATCACATTTGTACTCTCATGTTATAAGTTAGAATTACTTTTTTTAATTCATAATGTTATTTGCGAAGTGATTTTTATATTTAAATTCTTATATTATTTAACATAGAGTGTTTTATTAGATAATTGTTTATGAATTAATATATAATCTGGCCAAAAATAAAATATGTTTTAAAATAAATAGCAAAGCATAATTTGTGGTTAATATCCTTTATACCATTAATTGATTATAATTAATAAAAACACCCTTTTTCTCTAAGGTCGAGAGATATAACTTTTTTTTCATAAATCATACTGATTATGCAACTCTAAGATATAAACATGTTTTTGGAATGTTGTAATATAAAGCATTTTAATGAACAAATTAATTGGATATCACGTGAACAATAGATTCAGGGCTTGACTGGTAACAACGCAGTGATTGTAGTTACGGTTGCGGGCGTTTGCGGATGCGGGAGATTGCAGTTTTAAGCGTTAGTAAGAGATTTATATGACTGGTTCAACGGTTAAAAATTGTTGCGTTTGCGGGATACTTATGACTGGTTTATCATCAAATACTACAGCGGTTAAGTAATAAATTAACAATATTTATATTTTATATAATATTCAAAATATTAAAATTATATTTTCATGATAAATATAAAATTTGTATTGAATAAACTGCACTATTAATTTTTTAAAAAATTAAAGAAAATAGTTTTTTGGAAATTTTATAATTTAAATATTTCAGTATTTCAATGATTTTAATTTAAAATTTAAAATTTTTATTGAAATTTTTATTTTATATTTATATAGTTTTTTGAAAAAAATTTTATCCTCCCGCAATCACCCACACCCGCAAACATTACCTGGAACCAGCTTTTGAATTTTAAAGATTTAGAGCGATTTGAAGCGGTTTATAACGTTTTCTATGATTGTTGCAAAACGCGAATTACCGCTAACAACCGTAAAAGTTGTGTTTGCGGGTGATGACGGGAGAACCAGTCGGACTGTTGATGTCTATTTCTTGATTCTTTCTTAAGGTTTTGTGCGTAGGAATTTTTTTTGGAAGAATATACTTTGTGATATTGTCTTTGATATTAAATTCTTTGAGTTGAATGATACAACCCAAATAATTTTCAAATACTTTGTTAACTCTTTTTGGTAACCATTCCATTTGTATCTTGTATGTGATGATTCCTAAATCTTCGCTATGCACTTTTTGACATGTTTCATGAAGCCCAATAGTTTTTATATGATTTGAAAACATCACAACCAAAGTTTATTAGTTCCACCGATTGTGAATATGTATCCACTTTATGATCGAATTTTATCCAGATCTGATAAATTTCCAGCCAACTTCATTATATTTTAACTAAAAAGGTTTACCAAAACAATTTAAAAGTTAAAATGACAAATGATTTCTTAAAACTAATTGTTTAAAGTATTTGTAATAATATTAGCTTTAAGATTATACTTTTGAATTACTAATTCAATAAAACTGAGTTTCAAAAGATTTCTTAAACTTATGTTTGAATAACATAAAAGTTGTTATTTTAGTAGATTAAACACATCATATATATATAATAGATGTTCTTGGCCTAAAGAAACTGTATATATGAAGAAATTAAGCACCCTGAAACGTTTTTTATGTTTTTGTTTTGTTTTAGATAGAGCTAGGCCAAAGGTTAATTTAATTTGATTACTAATACTGCCTATTTCATATATTAGAAATTCGGTTCAAAGCCAAAAACATCATATACAAAATCTGATAATAGAATGATAGTTATCTCTTCCCTGAGAATCAACATCATATAATACTACAAAAGCATTACCATTCAAGTTATATTTTTTTTTCCCACTGAAACACAGCTCATACATCTTCTTTAGTATTTTAAAAAGATAAACCTAAGCTTTTCATTTTGTATCTTTTTTTTGAACTATAGCTTTTTATATCTTTAGATCGATAATTATAGCATAACAAAGTGATTAGTGTATCACTCGTATACCCTTTATGGAATATTAATTATAATCATACAGTATTGCTCTTCAAAACGTCTGTAACTTCCATCTTTGTTTGCAATTTATAGTTGGATGATTTACGTATATTAAACAAAAGAAAACGAAAAATGAGCAAAATTCAAACCATAGTCAAATCGTAAAACCCGAACCAGATTTTTTTTCTTCTTCTAATTAGAATCTGATCCGGTTTAAGTTTTACTTTTTAGCACGAGGTCAAATTCTAATATGGTCGTAAAGAGAGTTCAGTAAATTGTTTTTAAACAAAGACCATATTTTCATCTGAAAATCCAGTCGAAAATGATGACTTGCACGAGATTTACCAAAATTAAAAATAATATATTGAGAATTATTGACTCGAGTACGATTAATCATGAAGGCAATCTAATATTTTAATACCTATGAGATTTCATCAATCAAATATGTCTCCCGCGTAACGCTATGTTTTATCAACAACACATGTGTGTGAATAATATTTGGACGGAGACCAACCTCCATGATAGAACTCCATCATATTGCATCGCATTAACAAAATTAAACTAATAAACAAATACAAAGCAGAAACTCGTGGCCAAATATTAAAATATATTAGTCTACTGGTTACCTGACTCTGACATTGCATAAGTACACAAAGCTAGCATGACTTAAACTTGCAAACCAACTCTTCCAACTAAAAATAATATTGACAATCAAAACACAAACAAAGAAAACAAAAATGTCTACAACCGAAAACTATTTTGTTTTGGATCCGCGTGGAGCCACCTTCTCGGATCTGATACGTCTTCTCTTCTCCTCAGATCTCAGGAATAGAAGGTTTATCCACTCTTCTGAAGATAGGCTTGAAGATAATGATCCATGCAAGTTCCAGAGACGATGGATCATCTTTGTATCCATCGTGATTCAGAAACTCATGCTTGTCCTAAGGAAACCTCTCTACTTTTTTGGATACTCTCTTGGTTTTTGGTTCAACCTTCTTTATATCAATGGTGGCTTCTTCATGATTCTCCCAAATCTTTTCAACGGTATGGTTTTCTTTTGACTTTCTTGTTTAGAATTTTTTTTAAAAAGGGCTTTTATTTAGAATTAATTAGTATAAGTTGGTTAATACATCAAATCAAAAATAAAATACAACGGGAAACACGTATATTATTTAAAACCTATAAAATATTCTGTTGTATTTGTAATGATTCCAGGAAAGATTATGTGGCCAGAAGAAACATCGGCGACATTTGCATCTCTAAACGGAAACCTAGACGGGCGAGTAGAGTTAGACGGGAGAATAGAGAGAGGAAGTAAAAGATACAAAACAATGTTGTCAGCCATGGCATCTAAGCTTTCTTACGAGAACATAAACTTTGTCAGCTCTGTTCTTCACAACCATTGTAAGGTTTAATTAGTTACCTCTTTTCTTTCTATTAACAAATCTTATTTATACTTCTCTCTGAAAAAACAATCTTATTTCTTAGTAAAAATGAATATAATTAAAAAAACACATTAAATTAGTAAAATAGTTAGTTAGGGTATTAAATTAGATAAGTTTTTAGGTTTTGAGAAACTAATTTAAATTTAGTTGGTATATTTTATACATATTCCCAAAAGTAATTTGAATTATTTTTCTTCTAAGTAATATAAGTTTAAAGAAATTTTCTTAGAGCAACAACATTGGCATCCCTTATTTAGTCCAAAAAACGAAGGAACCCACAAAAATACAAAAACCGAGGAAAAAAGTCATTTAATAAAAGATATTTTAATTTGGTTTTTGTGCTTTTTCGCGGATTCCAGTGTTAAGTGGCGGTTTGCTGGACAAAAAAACAAATACATTTTTTTTAAGAAACCTTACCCAATAATGTTGTTCTTAGAACATGATTAACCTGGAGTTATTAGGGTGGAGTTCTTAGCGAAAGTTAAGAAACAGTTTTTTAACTTCCGCTATGAACCTACCCTAAAACCCTCGGGTTAATCATGTTCTTATATTTTAGATTTTTTACTTAAAAAGTTAGTAGAAGTTTCATATAAATATACGGCAACTGATGTAGCTAAACTGTCATTAGCTCTACCTTTATTTCGTCGAATTATTAAAACGTATCTTATAAGCATGATCATGCATGATTTTCTGTAATTAAAATAACAACAAAATCAAATCCTTTATAGAGATTGATTATGGGATGTGTTGGACTTCTAATCACAATGTTTATTATTTTCCTGACACAGATGGACTTATTGGGTTTCTACAGCTGTTGGAATGGTGAGAATGTTGTCCTTTTTTTATTAATGAATAATGATAACGATACTAAATTACTAATACATATAATTATGAAAATTAACTGCAATGGTCCAAAGAGGCAATACCACGTGAAAACACAGAGAAGCGTATTTCTTTTGTTGTTCCTTAACAAAATGAAGTTGATTCCAGTAATAATTGGCGACACCACACGTGAAATCTCTAATAATTTAATATTTTAACCCAATTTCATCCAAATCCAAATGTAGTTAGTCAGTAATGACTTCAAAGAAATATTTAATTCATTGTCTATACATGTCTTTAATTTAACTACATGTTTCTCTTCAATTCTATAAGATCATATATACCTTAACTTTCCCATAAACTATGGATTTTGAATTCATCTGTACTTGTATCGAATAGTAAGAAGATTGCTGACATATATATATAAAGATTTACATGTAACACATTTTTGTTTTGATCAACCCACATTCTTCTTTGGGTTTTCCCAGGTTACCAGGAACAGAGGTCAACGGAGGTTCTTGTGATAAAGGACACAAACGCAGATCCAAACCTCATCGTTGTCAGTTTCAGAGGGACCGATCCTTTCGATGTCACCGACTTGTGTACCGACTTGGATCTCTCATGGTGATTTTTTTTTTCTTTTGTGTTTATTTATTATATTCTGATTAATTCTGTTTAGGTTGGATATTATTCGGTTTATGCTCATCCCTCTCTTATTTATAGGTACGAAATTAAGAATGTGGGAAAGATCCATGGAGGATTCATGAAAGCTTTAGGACTTCAAAAAGAAGGATTACCTAAAGAAGTAAACTTAGATCAAACCCAAAAAGAAATAACTCCATACGCATACTATACTATTAAGAGCCACTTAAAAGAGATTCTCGATCAAAATCCGAAATCCAAGTTTATTCTGACCGGACACAGCCTAGGTGGAGCCCTAGCGATCCTATTTACGGGGGCGTTGATGATGCATGACGAAGAGGAAATGCTAGACAAGCTCCAAGGTGTTTACACATTTGGGCAGCCACGTGTAGGAGACGAGGAGTTTGGAAAGTTCATGAAAGATTCGTTGAAGAAGTATGAGGTCGACTACGAAAGATACGTTTATTGCAACGACATGGTTCCTAGGTTACCTTTTGACGACAAGACGCTTATGTTCAAACACTTTGGGGCATGCCATTACTATAACAGTTTCTATAGAGGAAAGGTTAGTTATAATTTATAAATTAAATTATGTTCTTTTTTTAATTTCTTTAGTCTAATCACTCATGTGCTCTGAGATGGATAAAGTTTTTGTTGTGTCTTGTTTCGCACATGTTCCTAAAGTTCTTTCTCCAGATAGAATGTACTCCTGGTCAGGACATGACTTCATATCTCGGAAATAGATGACATATTTTATACATATAAAATTATATCTGATATATATCCTTTCTGTCTCTTACAAGTTTTATCATATATTTATGTAATAGTTTTATTTATAGTTTTATCCTAAGAGAATTATAAAACTTGTTTGTTTTCGCATGGATTTTTATTTAGTTGTTTCCCTGACTGATCTGGCTTCACTGCTATTGTGTAATATTATGTTTAGATAGAAGAAGAGGAGCCAAACAAAAACTACTTCAGTGTCGTGTGGGCCATACCGAAGATTATGAATTCAGTGTGGGAGTTGATAAGGAGTTTCATCATACCTTATTGGAAAGGTGAAGAATACAGAGAAGGATGGTTCTTGAAGTTTTATAGGGTTCTCGGATTGTTAATTCCGGGATTATCTGCTCACGCTCCTAATGAGTACGTCAATGTTACACTTTTGGGAAACTTATTTGACTCATACCATGACTAGAATTTGGTGTGCATTGTTTCCAAATTATTTGTATAATTACTTTTTTTGTTCAACTTTGAATAAATGAAAAACGTTAGTAACTTTGAGAGAGAGTTTTGGTGAATCTCGTGCCTTATTTTTGTAAGCTCATATAATATCTAGCCAACTACGTACATCACTCTATGTGCCTCTTCTTATCATGAAAAGATTGGGTCCTGTGAAGAGTATTACTCCAACTAATTAATTCTTAGTTTAACATGAAGAACCAAAGCCCCACATACAAGATTCTATAAATCTTTCACCAAGTATATTTGGCATATAACAACCATATACTTCTTTTGTGTTCAAGAGCATACATATAGTTAGACCATAAAGACAATAAAGATAGAAAATTATGTTCTGCCCAGAAATATGAAATGCAATGTCAATACCCAAAACAAGAAATCACTAAGCTCCAAACTAAGGATGAAACTCAGAGACTACGATTAGGCACATGCTCATGTAGCGCATCCATAAATTTATGGAATTAGAAGTGATTTTCAACACTTTCTTATACCTAATTACGAGAAGAAACAAGTGAAGATACCTGCGAATATCACCATCCTTATAGGCTGGAAAATACAGTTTGCGATTGTTGTGAGAAAATACGATTTTATGGATTTGATAAAAATGTGATTTTATGGTTTTAGCAGAAAAATATAATTTATATCATAACTAGTGGTATTCCGGCGCTACGCGCCGGGTTCGTATGTTTTGTTTTCTAACGCCGGGTTCGTATGTTTTGTTTTCTAATGAGTTCAATTTTTTTTGATCCATGTGATAGTAGTAAAATTATAATACATAGATCACATTTCTCGCAAGAAGATTGAGTCGGAGTAAAATACAAAGCTCTAGCATTCGCTATAGATTAATTTTTATCATTTGCATGGAGGTAGAGGTATGTACTGATAGTTGCATTTTCTTAATTCTCTGATATCATATTTTGTATGCTCCGAGAGCACGTGAATCCTGTGTGTTAAAACATTGATCAGATTAATAAATAACAAATATTTTTCTGTAGGAGTAATTTATATAATTGTTTATATCTAAATTTCTCTATTTTCAAATATTACACTTTAATGTGTATTCTCATTTTCCAAAATTAAAGATCTTGTATTGTCAAAGACTTCCTCATAATTTAAATTTTGAATTTATTATAACATTTAGTTTTATCATTTCTTTCCAATTTTTCCCAAGTTCATCTTTTCATTTTTTCAGAATCAACAGCTCATGGAGATTTTCTTATCCATTTTTCAGATTTTCTTATGTCTTCTCTCTTCGATTTTCTACTTCTCTGTGTTTCTCATTTCTACACCTCAAAATCCCTCAATCTCTTATCTATCTCAGCCCATCATTTTGCAAAAGTTTCTGCAATTATTGGACCAAAGGCGGCGTTCTCGTTAACATCTCCGTCTGTGGTGGTTCTCGCAAGAAAGTAAAATGATCTACTTCTTCCAGATTTATGGAAATTTAATAGTAGTATGTGGCTGTCTCTATAAATTTTGTAGATAACATACATATTGGCCAATGTTATTATTCAATGCAAATGCAAAATCACAACATCGATATATAACACATACGAATAGTTAACATAAAACAAATGATATTGGACAATAGCAAACACAACAGCCAAATATACCAATAGTTAGAGATAAATTCTGAAAAAGTTTGTAACTATCTCCAGCCTAAGAATTATTCATAATCTACAAATCTTTGACAACTTTTTTTATAAAATCTAACAGTCGTCATTTGCTTAAATTCCAATTTATACTAAACCCAGTAGGTTTGCTCATGAGCTAGAAAACAAAAATTTTAATATAAATTAATTATTTTGTGAAACTTGGGATAAAATATTGTTTCTTTTAGTACGATTTTATTACTCTTTTATAGAGATCATATTGTTAATAGATTTTTTGGTTTAACCAAAAAAAAAAAAACGTTTACAAAAATGTAACACATCGCAAAACCAAATCTTTCTGTATGGAGAAATGATTTCATAGTGATTTTGTGAAGGCAAGAACGCTCTAGGATTTCGTCATTCGAAAAGTTGCCTATGGGTTTTTGATAGTTAGATCTGTGAAACCTAGAGTTATCATACACAAAATATGTTTCTTCCCACATGCCAATGTCCTCTTAACTCTTATGTATGTCCACATCAATAATGTGGCACGACGATCCCACGTTTGCCTCCTCACCTACGCTGCTTCTGCTTGTCATCATTATGGCCTTATTGGTGAAGTTGTTGGTAATACTGAGACTCGTTGTGGTCATGACAATCAAGCTTCTTCTTCAAAATGTATTCGTACTGCCAATGATGATGATGATGTCTGTGTATCTGGTGTGTCCTACAATGATGATTATGCGTTTTGACACCATGACAAAGTTGGTGATGGTGATGGTGGTAGTTTATGGCGTTTTCTTTGGCATGTATTAACCTATGATGATGGTCTGAATCAAAATGAGCTTCATACTAAACGTATAAATAGATCAAAGAGTCCCTTTTGATGCAAGAGGGAGAGAAGAACAGAAGCTGTGAGGTGTACAAACAAAACATTAGTTAATTCGTTTTGTAACTGTAATATCAATTTTCTGTTGCAGTTTGAAACACTTACTGGTTAGGAAGAGAGCGAGGAGGAGGCCTAAAATAGCCATCCAACATAAGCAAACGTATTGACCGTGGCAGCTGAAGTGGAAGAAACTTAAGCATTTGTTTCTGCAAAGAGAATTAATTAATTTACAAAGACAGTCAACAGAACCAAAAAATGTGTAACCTGAAAATTTCTCTGGTGATGAAATCGACTAAACCATTCAAGAGTTTAGTCCATATTAGCCTAATCGATTCAAAGAAACCTTTAGGATGAGATCCTGGAATTTGAAATAGATTAGTAACCTGCAGGTTTAAAAACACATCAGTTAATGATCTGCAAAGGATTTTCTCAAGAATGGATTTAAAACTATAAAGGAAACTGAGTTCCATCGTTGAGTACAGTAGTTGTCATTCTGAACTGATACTCGTCTCTGCCCACTTCGCTGAACTGAGAATCCTTTAAGTATAGCTACTTACACACAAAGACAACAGAGCATATGTTATGCAAGGAATCAGGGAACTGTAAGAGAAACATTTAGATTTGTTATAGTATACGTTTTGAGTAAGGACTAAATCACCTGTGCATATGTATTTTGCAGCATGATCGTTGGTAGGAAACAACTTTAGGATCAAGTTGTAACCCCTTTTGGTTTTATAATAAAGAATTACTCCTAAAACAATATATAAATGTTTGTATCATTCCTCTAACCAGTAGAAGGTTCTTGAAAGATTAACTGAGAGCTAGTTTAAAACACATTAGTTTCTGTTCTGATCTAAGTGGTCTTACATACCCGCCAATTAAAATTGTTAACATCACTCGTTGAATGGTATGAGTTTCATCGTTGTAGATGGTTTGATGCCAGGAACCTCACCAATGATATCTGTCAAAAGAACAATAACATAAGCTGAACATGGAACATCTGCGACTAATATAAGATGAGGAAAATAATTGAGTTGGAATACAGACCTGCAACTCGGAGTTCGTGCTAGGCAAACCCATGAGTTCTTCATTGCTGGGATCTTGCAAATTTATAAGAGAACTTCCGCCGGTAAATTTGGAAGATGAAGAGCTCGATTCAATGCTCGAGAGTGGGACGGGTGGGATAAACCACGTAAATACATGGATTTAAGAAGCACATAAATGAAAACTTAAGCTGTTACAGAGAACTTGACGGAGCCGGCACTATAAGACAAGGGAAGCGGCGGTGAGCTCTCCTCGTCGGTATGGCCAAAATGATAAAACAAACTCTATACAATTGGGCTTGAACAAAAGAATGCAGAAGGGCCCAAACAGAGAACAATTCTTTGAACGTAAATAAAACCCATAGTGATTTCGTACACGGCAAAAGGAGAGTTCATGACATGCCAGGTGTGCAAAAATCCCCCATCCTTCAGAGTGACGTGGACGCCTAAAAAGGCAGATAAGTCTACTTTATTTATAAAGATTATAGTCAACCTAAAATTAATAATATGATTAAATCAAAATAAATGTATATAAATCATTTGCTTAAATTCATATGTCATGATTATAGTTCAATCTAAATTAATAATATGATCAAATCAAAATACATGTATATAAGTAAGTTAAAAAAAAAAGTATATAAGTAAGTTGTTTACTAGATTCATATAGATAAATAAGATGGAGATGAACAAACAAACATAAATCCATTTAGATGAATCATCTATATGGAGAATCAAACAGTCTAAACAACATGCAAATCGATCATTTGATAGATCATCTTAAGAGATCATCTAGATGAAGATGACAGATGAAAAACGAACAACCCCACACACATGTGTTCCAACTCGTTAACCTTCATCAGGTTAGGGTTCTCTATTCACTCCTCTCTTCATTCTAGCACAAACATGTATAAAAATACGCTCAAATGTTTAAAAGACTTTGTGTAAAGAGATTTGTTCAAAAATATAATAGACTAAGTTATTATTTATGTTTAAAGTGTGTTGAGGTTAGAAGTTCAATGACCAAAGATATTATACAAAAAGTTTATGCACTAAAATTATGCTTAATTACCAAATAGATGATATATTTTATTGGAATATATATTCTGATGATGCTGTTTTCAGGGAGAGATGATGATGTGTATGGATGCAATTTTTTCATTGTCATAGTTTATTTAATTTTATTACATTGATCGGTTTTTCATATCATTTTTTTTAACAAAACACTGAAGAACACACAAGTCATAAATACCCAATGTGAATTCTATAAATACATAGATGAAAAATGTATCACTTATTTAAAGTCTTTGTAATACAACGATAACATCACGAATCAAAAAGAATCATACGCAAGCAGTGCAAAAGAACTACGATGTGAGTGTTTTAAAATTCATTTAATGAAGATTTTGCAGAATTATTTACCAAGACATTTTCATTAAGTATTTTTGACAAGTTAATTCATCATATTGGATTACACCATCTCTAATATCTCAAATGATATTATGTTGAATTTTATTATTACAAATTTTAACGAGGAAAGATACTATATGGCTTAAAAATTATTTTTTATAATGGAAGTTCAAAGGGAATGTTATAAATATTAGATATGAATATCCATTATATAAATTATATTTTAAATATATTTTATCTAAATATTTACTTATTTCTATATATATATATATATATATATATCTTAGTTTCCTATGAAAGTATATAATAAGGCCAATCCCTCCTTTCTTTCTTTTTTCTATTCACATCACAAATCATTATTTTTACCTTTTCAATTAATTTTATACCTAGAATACATTAACAATTGTTTCAATATGAGTAAGAAAATGGAAATAAATTTTCATAGAACTTGTTGAAAACACATTTTCACATACATTGTTTAATAAAGAAAGATGATTAAGAAAAAGAAAAAAAACATCTTAAATAATCAAAAAATTAAAAATTGTAAATCAATAAAAATATAATGATCACAAATAAAATAATATATATTTTTTACTGTAAGATCTAATCGGTTTGATAATAAATAAAAGATCACTTTGGCTATGATCTCTTGATAGTTTTTGAAAACTTTGTAATAGTTTACTATATCAATAAAGAGTGTTCGTAGAGATTTGGACAAATTTCATTTCTCAAACCTAATAAAATATATTTTTCTTTAAGGTTTGAATTTGATTTTTGAAGAGAGTTTAAACGCTCACGGATCATTCAGTTTTGTATTTGCTCTTTTAAAAATTATGAATCTTGGTTTATAATTGAATTCATCTCATGTTTTATAGTACATTACTCAAAGTTTTCACCAATAAGTAATAACAATGGTTTTAATAGATACATGATCAGCTTTATCAAACCAATGAAGCCATCTTAGCAAACAAATTGGTTGGCATAGTGCTAGGTTGTTGAGGTGAAATTCTACCACAAAACATCTCATCTTAATTACCATGAAGTCACATCAAAATATATAAGGTTTCCATTTCAAAAAAGATTAATGTGATTCATATAAGCTATAAATAATAATGTAACCAACAACATGGTTAAATCCAACTGTAATAACCCTAACAAACTAGGAATTTTGGGTTAAACACATTGTTCTGATAAGTATGTAGAACTGTATTGGATATGGCGTCACTCCCATCCTTACCGCGGTGACACATGGAGAGTAAGATCATCAGAAGGATGAGTTTTATCTTGTACAATCAGTTTCATTAGGATATCTGCATCAGTGTTTCTGATTTGATCCTTAAAGAGAAGGGATCCACAAAAACACCAGGACCAAGGAGGAAAGTCATTATATAAGAAACGTGCTTGCTGGTCCTTGTTGCTTCGTCCTTTGCTTTTTTATTTATTTTAAGGACTTAAAATCGTCCCAACGATAATGATGGCGTTACCATTGTGGATTGATGTTGTTCAGAATAAGCAAATTTAAAAAATGAAGTTGTCCGATCAGTTTCGCTTGATTATCTTAAAAAACAAACGAGGCTTGCCGAAAAGAAAAAGAAAATGTATATACATAAAGAGATAATAGTAAATAAAAAATGTGGGGAAGAAAATATCTTTGATATTTGAGAAAAAAAAAATATCTAAAGAGGTTTGATTCCAACAAATTGACAGGTGATGACGTGGCAACATAACCACGTGTAAAAGCGTACTGTTCTTCTTGTCTTTCCATGTCTCTTTTTTCACATTCTCATCTCTCTTTGATATTTTTTCCTCGTCTCTCAACAAAGATAGATAGCCAATGGCTGGTGATTACAGAGGGAACTATATCTTGAGCTCCGACCATGCTTCATCTGTAGAGCTAGACACAACTTCTTCTATGGTATATATCTCAAATGTTACTGATTCTTTTTTTTTTCCGCTTTTTAAGGATCTGATGTCACAGTAGTTTGTATAATTTTTCTTTTTATTAGTAGTTTGTATAATTTGATGTTTCATTTTAAACATGTTGCAGTATTCCACGGGAAAAGGGTGTAACCCTACAGAATGGACTGATGAGAAGCATAGTATGTATCTTAAATCAATGGAAGCTTCCTTCATACATCAGCTTTATAACTTAGGAGGAACGTCGAGAAGATTCAGTAGCGGTGGAAAACAATCTGAAGAACAGGTGTGAATGAGACGTTTTCCTCTGTTTTTTTTTCTTTCCGTAGCTGATGATGTGATTGGATCATCGAAAGTTAGTCTTTGTCTATATTGTTTTTTTTGTTATTTTAGTTCAAGGTTCTTCGTGATGTGTTTATGGCAGAAGATGAATTTTAGACAACTTCATGAGTATTGTGTCAAAGGAAGACACGGTGGTGGTTCTCCTCATCATGAGTGTCTTAGGAGTCCATGGATCAAGCACTATAAGCCTTTACCAAAGACTCAAACTCCGGTAATTATTGAAGGGAGTACCAAGCTTGAAAATCAAGTGGTTAGCTCGAAGGGTTTAGTCATATGCAGCTCTGGTTCAGCGTCTAATCTCAAGAACATGCTACGAGAAGGATGCTCTCATTCGCGTGACCGGGATCAAATCAGCATAGGAGAAGATGAAGGTATTAGTTATTTCTCTCGCTCGTTTCAAATATATATGTTGTGTTTATTGGAGATTTGTATACTAAAGTGTTTCCTATTTGGCTGATTTTTATTTTTCACAGGAGAGGTATCTGATCAAAACTTTGTTAACGAAGTAACAAAAGGGGAAAATCGAAGTTCGAAGAAAATGAAGACAGTGATGAACGGATCGTCAATTACTGATCAGGTGAACTTCTTTTCCACCAATTGTAGTTTGATCATAGCAGTAAATGTGATCAAGTGATTGATCGTCTTGTTCCTTGGCTTGTACGTAGGTTGTTCCACTCAGAAAAACTCCTGCAGACATGACGTAAACTGAAGTCTGTTTCTGATGAAGAGGTCGTTACAACTGGGTATGTGGGGAGTGATTTGTAATATATTAGTGTAAGAAAGTCAACTTACTATGGTTTTGTTACTATTTACATGTGTCTTCATCGTATATCCCTAACTATACATATATTGTATTCTCGTGTGAGTGGCATTCAGATGTAAAATACTCCGGATACCCAATCATTCCCAGACTTCTTATAATATAAGTATCTATTTACTTCTGTATAAAATATTATAGACATTCTGATTCGTATGTGTTATATTTATGATAAAAAGTGTCATTATATGATTTTTTTCTAAATTAAGGGGGTGTATTCAATTTAACATTTGATGCGATTTGATTATTAAGGAGTTTTAGATGATTTCGATAAATCTCAGAGATTTAGGTGAGTTTTGTTAACTACTCTAAAATATCAACTTAAAACCATGAAATTTGGATTTTAATTTTTTTAACTAAGAAACTCCATCCAAACACCTTAAAATAACAACAGATTTTAGAATACTTTACAAAATGTCAAGTTCAATAACAATGGATTTTAAATGCATTTTTAAAATTCATGTTTGAATAACAGTGGATTTATCATTTTAATATAAATCACCTACAATTTTCGGTTGAATACATCCCCTAAACAAGTACTAGGTGATTGCTGGCACTCATACGCATAATGAAATTTATATACAAAAAATTGTTTGAATACTAATTTTGATTGTTCAACCATCGTTTCATAAATTCCCAACCGTATAATCATGGACCGTTAATATAAGGTTGAATATTAATTTGAATACAAAAAAAATGTTTGAATACTAATTTTGATTGTTCAATCATCGTTCAATAAATTCCCAACCATATAATATCATGGACCGTTAATTTAAGGTTGAATACTAATTTGAATACAAAAAATTGTTTGAATACTAATTTTGATTGTTCAACCATCATTTCATAAATTTCCAACCGTATAATCATGGACTGTTAATATAAGGTTGTTGAGTATCGGACCATGTTGATATTTTTTATAAATCTATTTAGTTCGCATTGAATTTCAATGATATATGTGGGATGTTATCATTCACATTCTCATTTCAGTATAAAAAAATATATTTCTGAAATGATATGATCAAATGAGATATGTGTTTACGCGGAATGAACATTAATTATGTGTTGCTAAAGAAAAAAACGTTAATTATGTATGTAAATACATATAATTTTTTTTGTTCATTTACGTATTATGCAATAATAAATATAATAAATAATTGAGAATTAAGTAATCATTACGTATATACTTAAATTGGAGTAAGCAGATAAAGAAAAATAATCTTTTTTATTTACAATAATTTGGAGTATTTATTTTATACGGCAAATAAATAAAATTAAATAATATTGATGTAGATATATAATATATTTTAATAGGAATATTTATTATTGAGGCTTTGTACTCATATGATTTTATTAACATTTTTATATTTTTGAAACAAAAAAATTATTATATCAATATGAATATTATTAATTGAGGTTTCCTACTGAATGCAAATTTTGAAACTAATATTTTTATGAATTTTTTAAAATGATATTAAAATAATTATCAAATTTTTATTATTTAAAATCATTAATTATCATATATATGTTAACTATATTAGGTAATTTCATTATTTTTTAAGTAAAAAATATAGAAGATTTTTTAATTTGATAGTTAATTTAATAAAAACTATAACACTTATTTATCAACTTTTTCTAAGAATTATAAGAATTATTATAGTAACTAGGATAAGACCCGCGCTTTGCGCGGGATGAATTTGATATTTTTAATTATGTTTTCGAAAAAGAAACAATAATTCGGTTCATTTGGATTAAGGGTGTTCAAGGATATTGGGTTTTACTTCGGTTTGAATTTTTGGTATTTTGTTTATTAAAATATATTTACTATTTTAAATCTATATTTACTTCGGTTCGATTTGGTTTATATACCATCGGTTTTCGGTTTATTCAATTTTATACCAAAAACATAATTATTTAGTTTGGGATCATATTATATATTATACAAATATATAATATGATCATATTTAGAGTCATATTATCAAAAAGTCATTTATTAAAAATATATATTATATTTTTAAATAAAAGAATAAAAAAGGCTTCTATCATCTAATAAAATGATGAAATTTGGAATTAATATCAAAGTTCTAAATTTTGAAAATAAAAATAAAAAACAAAACAGACTGAAAGAAAAGTTTTTATATTCTTCCATATTTAGTAGTGTTCTTCAAATTAATATGTCTTCGGTTGAACACAACTCTGTTTGTTTAAAGATAATAAAGTTGTAAAGAATTTCAACTAATTGTTTTCCATCAAATTTATAATCTTTACTTCGATTTAGTTACTGTTAAAATAAAGCAAAAAAATAAAAAAAATTAAGAAAATAAGAAACCTCATTTGCAGTAAATTGTTAGTTAATTATAGTTCAAGTGATTCAAGTGATTTAGAAATTGTAATTATAGATCACCTCATGTAACAAATAGATATTCATGCGTCGTTATAAATATATACATATTTATATGTTTCAGTTTAATCGGTTATAAATCAAATCATATCCAAATCCTACAGTTTTTATAAAATCACATCCATTCGGTTTGTATGATATATACCAAAAAAAACATATTATCGATTGTTTAATATCTTTTAATAATAAAAAATAAAAAAAACTAAGATATTTAAATCATTGATAACAAAAAATTTCAGTGTGAAAAAATTTAATAAGTTTATAATTTATAAATGTTGTTGAAAATTCATTGAAATTTTTGAAATTAAAATATTTATGTAATCTTATATGCTATATAGTTTAATATATATATATATATATATATATATTTGTTTTATTATTTGTTAAACTATTGATCATTAATTTTTAACATAATAATTTTAATAGTTTTAGTTATTTATTCTCGTTTTGTAAAATTTAAAATTTAAAATATACGAAAAATATAAAGTTTAATTTTATAGCTAATTTGATTGTTTAATTTATTTTCATTATATAAAATTAAAGAAAAAATGATGGAGGAGATATAAATTGTTACCAAAAAATTTTGATATTAGAATCATTAATTGTCATATATATTAGTCATTTATGATAAATCCGTAGGTTTTATTTAAGGAAAGGAAATAAAATAGTAATTATATCTAGGGGAACAATCTTAAATGCTTATATGGTAAATATCATATCATATCATCATATCATATAGTTTGACCAATGAATATATCTAGCGACATATAAAAATTGAATGTGGACCTACTTATTTTTCAATTGAATCTAATTAACTAACTAATTGAGTGACACCTAAGCATAGGGTCTTTTTTAATTATTACAAAATTGAGGTTACAATTTTTTTAATGTTTCTCTTTTAATATATAGGGGATGAGACGTGGCTACAGAATATATACAGTGATTCTCAATTATCGTAAGAGATAATGTATAAAGTAATTTACTGAAATAAGTATTTTCTTTTTATGAAAGCATTAAGCCAGAGCTGTGTAGAAACCGGTTTAATATTAACCAAATCTCGACCGATATTCCCCCACACATCGTAATCGATTGGTCATCGGAGCTGTTGAAGCGAAAACCAAAATAAAGAAAAAGAAAGAAGAGATAAACCTTGTGGGAACCGAAATCTGAATCTCGACCAGATCAAAGCAAACAAAACGACCAGATCTCCCTTGCTTCTTCTTTGGTAAGATCTGATCTTTGTCCCATCCCTCTTGCTATTGTCTACTTGTTAGATCTTTAATCTATGAGCCGTTTATCGAGATTGGATTGAGACAAGTAAAGTGCAAACTAGCTTGTAGTTTTTTGATCAATTGGGTTTATTCATTCGCAGCTGTTAAAATGTTTATATTTTGATTCCTTGTCAGTATCAAGGCTAAGTCAATGCTTTTTTTTTGTAGCATATCTCTGATTGATCTATGTCCTGATAAAGTGCATTTTGTCCTTTTCTGTGTGGATCTAATGTAGTGAGTGAGATTCAGACATGGCTCCGGTTGGTCCACGTTCCGGTGATGCCATCTTCTCCAGCATCGATCGCGTGGTAAAAGTTTTGTTTTTTAAATAATATATTTCTCGTTATAGAGACGCTGGTTGATTCTATTGGGATTTGGATGAACTTGTAGAATGCAGAGTTATTCACATTGACGTATGGTGCAATCGTGCGTCAATTGCTTACTGACCTCGAAGATGTCGAGGAAGTCAACAAACAGCTTGATCAAATGTATTCTTCTTCTTCTATGCTTTCTTATAGCTCATAGCATTTAGGTTTGATCAAAAGTTAGTTCCTTTATCATACGCCATGAAAAAAAAGCATTTGACTTTCTAATGAGTATTTGATTATTTATTCACTGTTTATTCTGCAGGGGATACAACATTGGTATCCGACTTATCGATGAGTTTCTTGCCAAATCTGGTGTTTCAAGATGCGTTGATTTCAAGGAAACCGCTGAAATGATTGCCAAGGTTTGTCATTTCCATTTACTTACTTGTTCTGTACTATCATACCATTACTATAAATCAACCTTATATATCAAACTAGAGAACGTTTTAGATATCTCATTTGGTTTTATCCTGTTGAGAAGCAGTAACAGGCTTTGTGTTTTTACTACATTTAGGTGGGTTTCAAGATGTTTTTGGGGGTCACTGCATCAGTGTCAAGCTGGGACGCGGAAGGGACTTGCTGCAGTATAATCTTGGAGGACAATCCCCTCGTTGATTTCGTGGAGCTTCCCGATACTTGTCAAGGTCTTTACTACTGCAACGTCTTGAGTGGAGTTATAAGAGGCGCTTTGGAAATGGTTAGTCTTCTTTTTTTGGTTACATAAAGTGCACAACTTGTTTGGGCTCTCAATGTTTTTTTTGTCTGGACAATGATCAGGTGTCAATGAAGGCAGAAGTGACGTGGACGCGTGATGCTCTTCGTGGGGATGATGCTTATGAGTTGCAGGTGAAGCTACTGAAGCAAGTCGCTGAGGAGTATCCGTACAAGGATGATGAATAAAATGGTCACACTCCTATGTGTAGGCTCTTTCTTTTATCTTGCATTCTTAGCTTCTGAGCTCTTTGTTCTTCCAGAAACACAAACTTTCAGCTTTGAAACTGAATACTGTTTTTATTCTTAGCTTCTGAGCTCTTTGTTCTTCCAGAAACACAAACTTTCAGCTTTGAAACTGAATACTGTTTTTATGTTTGGCACAAACCGATTAATCCATTTCTTAGCTGTTTTATACTATATCAATGGGAGAAGTATCAAATCATATAGAGATCATTCAGTGGGATCAGAGCTGATAGATTTTGTAACATTAGCTCGGATTTCCAACTCTGGAATGTGCGTCTGTGACCGTTAACACACAAAGAAAATGAGATTAGTGAAAATTTAAGAGACCGAGAAGAGTTTCTCTAATGAGAATATTTGTCACATTGCACGGTAACTCACCTGATCTAGACAATGGAATTGTATTTGATTATGTTAAGTAGTTACAAACTAACAATCGTGCAAGTATGCTTTTGTTACTTAGCTATAACTTTTAGTAAATATAATATTTTAAGATGATTTTAATCATTTCTGTAAATTTTCAGTCTGCCAAAGCTAGCTCATGCCAACATTTTTTTTATGATTTACTAAATGAATCACCGCACATAATAAAGTGTGTTTTGTTTTAAAAATTGTTGTGTATCGGAAATTAATATGAACCATCATCCGTTTCGTTTTAAAATTTTGCTACAATTAAAAATATAAGATTGGGGAAAAAAAAATCCAAATAACCGAACCAACTGTAATCCAAAAATAATACAGTTTTTTAACCAAAATTGGTTACATATCCAAATGGATTCAATTTTTTTTGTATCTAGAGAATCAAAACTGAATCGAAATATTTTGGGTATTCAAGTGTATTCGAACCAGATTTATATACATAAATATAATAATTATTATTAAATTTAACATCCAAGAATATACAAAATATATAAAAAGTTTTAAAATATTCCAAAATACTTATAAATATATAAAATAGTTAAATGTACATTTTTAAAATAACTAAATTATACTCCAAATACCAAAAGTACTTGATATATTTATTGATATTTTGTCTAAATATTTAAGATAAACCAATTTTATGTTAATTTTAAGTATTTTGGGATTCATTTTTCAAATGTATATGTTATATATTATTTTTATTTTTATATTTTGAAAATTTTAAAATATATATGAACTTTAATCATTTTTAAAAAAAATATTACATGGATTATACGAACCTAAATCCAAACCGAACCTGTAGAGATTCAAACCAAATTCGCAAAGATCTAAACCAAACATAATCTAACTAAACCAAATGATACATGAATGTCCATCTCTAATAAAATGTAAAAAAAGCTTATTGATAACAAAATATATATTTAAATACAACATACTTTTTAAAAAAATTCATCATGCGCATGATGCAGATTATCAGTCTAGTTAAAATATTAATGATGATCTACATAGAGTGCTTGATGTTAAAAAAAAAAAAAAATCCACATAGAGTGCATTTTACCCTACTCATAACCATGGAAGACTAACTAAAAATGATACTCTCTCTTTCGCATTCATTCGTTTATTTGGTAACATACTCCAATTTCTCCATAAAATATTTCCAGAGATTCTTACCACATACAAATATTTGTAGAGAGATTCATTACATAACAAAAGCTGAGTTTGATTTCTTTTTAATTATTCGGATAATAATAAAATCGGTATCCGTTAAATTAATCTTCTATTCTCCCAAAAAAAAAGAAAAATAGAAAGGTAACTAGTGAATCGCCAAATATAGGGAAGCGTGCCAGTCCTCTCAATATCCAAATCTTCCCCCATACTTATCGATCACGTCATCTCCTTTGTCAGATAACGAAACCGAACCTCCCTTCTTTAAATCCACAACCTTTGTCCGAATCTCATTTCACCGCAAACACACAAAAAAATAATATGGCGACGACACAGCTCAAATCCGATGCGATCATGGATATGATGAAGCAGCATCTCTCCACCGATGCTGGTAAAGAGCTCACGGAGAAGATCGGTCTCGTTTATCAGATCAACGTCGCTCCCAAGGTAGGTCCCCCCTTGTCCTAAACTCCATCGTGTTCTGATTAATTTTTGTTAATTTTGTTTGATTTTTTTCTCCAGAAATTAGGGTTTGAAGAGGTTACTTACATCGTGGATCTGAAGAAAGGGGAAGTCACCAAAGGTTAGCAATTGGGTATTCGAATAAGAATTTTTAGACATGATTTCGTAATTGGATTCCCTTAAAATCAATTGATTCTTGCAAAATTGATTTTTTTTAGGAAAATACGAAGGAGGGAAAGTGGATGCTACTTTCTCCTTCAAAGATGATGACTTTGTCAAAGTTGCTACTGGCAAGATGAATCCTCAGATTGCTTTCATTAGGTTTGTCTTTTTTTATTTATTTGTCATTTTATTACAAGTTTTAAGCAGCTTTTGTCTTGTGTCTGAACACAAATCCACCATGGTTCTACTTTCTTGATTTTCTTTGATTTGGATCAAGAAGTTGATCTCTGACTCTCTGTGAATGTTTTGGTTGGTGGCAGGGGTGCGATGAAGATAAAGGGTAGTCTCAGTGCTGCACAGAAGTTCACCCCTGACATTTTCCCAAAGCCTTCAAAGTTGTGAACACAGTGTAAGAATGGTGCTGCAAACCTCCCTTGACTCAGGCTCAATTTATGTCTTTTTCTAAGGGGTTTGAGAGTTGGATTCTTACAAGCAATGTTTAAGAATTTAAGAACTAGTCGCTAGATAATAAAAATGTCTCTTCAAGTATCTTTGTATGGATCTTTTGGAAACTGGTGTTTGGGTTTTTAATAATATGAATCTTTTTTCTTTGAATAAATTTCTATGAAAAATGTGTGTGAATGCATGGAAAAGTAATTGCCAGACTCATCTCAAGTAGTCTGTATTGTTGTTGGTGTAAGAAAACAAAACAAAAATGTTTTGAAGAAAAAGGTATTCACTTGTGAGACCTCTTCCTTGACAACATAAAAACCTTTGGCAACAGAGAAAGCTTCTTCTACTTAGGTTCAGGAGTCAGATTATTTGGTTATTAGTACCTCCTCCAATGTTGTTGGCAAATCCATTCTCCTTAGTTCTCCCTTTAGTGCTTGACCTCGTTGGTCTCTTCTCAGGCTTCATACCTTCTTCCCATTCTCTCAACTCTTGGTCCATACCCAACTTCCCATCTCTAGCCTTTTCGGCTTTTCCCATCGCAGCCTTTAGACTCTGCTTTCCTAAACTCATCTCTCTATTCACTTCCTCTAGTTTTCCCAAGATTATTGACTCTTCGTCTTTAGCCGCTTCTATTTGAGAAACAATCTGTGATAGCTCGTAGTAATCTTCTACAGGAGATTATGATGTTTCTTGGTGAATTGTTAATCTCATCAAATCTCTGAAAACATTCAGTCTTTTGCAAATCTTTAGTCGCAGCTAAGGCCAGCGTCTCTGAAGCTCTAGCAGCTTCCATTCCATTTTTCGCCTCCATTAATCTATTCTCTATTGTAGACATTCCGGTTTTCGCTTGTTCAAACAACTCCTTTGCCATTCTAAGCTTGTCTTTAGCAGCTGCAGCCAAGAAACTTTACATCCTCTGCTTCTTTTGTCACCTGCTCCAACTTCTTGGCTGTTTCCACCATCTCCTCTCTTGCTGTTTCATCTATTGTCTGGACCAAACTTGCATTTTATCTCTGATTAGTTTCTGCTAGATCCTGTCTCTCTATTACAAGCTCGAAAGCTTCTTTCTCAAAGTTGGATTTGACTTCTTCGAGCGCTCTCTTCACAAAATCAACAGCTGCATGTATTTCCTTCCCGCGAAAGCCGCTAATTCAGCTCTCAGACCGTACTGAAGAGCAGAAGCAGTCTCCTTAGCTTCCATAACAGCAACTTCAGTTTTCTCTGCAGCTAAATATTTTCCCTCAACATATCTTCATAGTCATTACAAACCATTTGAATCTCTTCTATCACAGACCGTAACTCACAAGTCTCCGAGTCCTGTCTCCCTCTAGCTATCTTAAGCTGTGCTTTGACAGCAACACTTGCCTCATTATCTTCACCTTGCTCCATCTCCTCAACATGCTTCTGCGCTAGCTCCGAGTCTTGTCTCGCTTGCCTCTCTTCTAATTGTACTTATGTGTACAACAGTACAAGTAAGGAAGGTAAGTATATATACACAATAGTTATACTGAATTGATCAGTGAGATCCGAATTTAGCTGTTAGAGGAGTATATATATACGGTGATAAATCTTTTCAAAATGAACCGTTGGAGGTAGTGCCAATCTTAATCTGAAAACTTTATATCTCGGTTGAGGAATGGTTTGGTAAAAGCATCCGCGAGTTGAGCATAAGTGGAGACATGTGAGATATGGACTTGACCGGTTTGTACTTGATCGCTAATAAAGTGGCAGTCAAGGACGATGTGCTGCATGTGTGAGTGGAAGACTAGATTTTTGCGGCTAAATACATAGCTCTAATGTTATCACAGTAGATAATTGGTGTTTGTGGATTTGAAATATGGAGTTTTGTCATGTGTGATCGTATTCAGCACAACTCTGCAGTCGTTAACATGACATAGTATAGTACTTGCTTAGCTTAGATGATCAAGCAACACTTCTTTGTTTGTTCGTGAACGAAGCGATGGGATGTTTTCCAGGTATTCTATGTAGACACTAAGACACAT
The DNA here is from genome assembly GCA_932364175.1 of Eruca vesicaria subsp. sativa. Classification (NCBI taxonomy): domain Eukaryota; kingdom Viridiplantae; phylum Streptophyta; class Magnoliopsida; order Brassicales; family Brassicaceae; genus Eruca; species Eruca vesicaria. The sequence goes on from CAKOAT010917375.1 coordinate 82,029, forward strand.
GTTGATGTGTAGTCGTCCTTTTTCCTGAGCAGCAAGTATAAGGCATGAAGTATGGGTAGTCCGGTAACTGAGAAGTATATTTCATGAGTCATTGTTTTTTTTCTTTTGCTTAAATTTCATGAGTCATTGTCCCAACAAAAATATATTAGAGAAATCATTTCGCCACAGTCCAATGGTATGTCGTGGGGCTGTGCATAGACTAAAAGAGCTTATTGACGGAGTAGGAAATGTCTGGACAAGTTATTCATAAAAAGTGTTGTAAGCTCTCCACAAAGGCTCGGTATTCTGTAGAATTGCCAATGGCTTTTCCCAGAAAGGAGTGAAATAATTGTTGATTAGGCATGTCGGTGTTGTGGTTGGCTTTGTATTTAACAACTGTAGCATTTAAAATGTAATCCATGACTTGTACGGTTCACTTCAATGCAAAAAATACGTTAACCCAGTTTAATTTTTTTTTAAATGGTATAGTTGTTAATAATTTACCAGATTCTTCATATTATATAACATAGAAAAAAAAATTTTGAGTAACATTTGTAACTACTAAAAAATTGTTGAAATGTTGACAAATTTTTATTTTGTATAAATACTTTATAATAGTATATTTAAAAAGTTTAACCATCCAAAACGTAAGACGAAAATTGAAAAAAAAAGGAAAAAAGTTTCTCAGCTACACAAAGTTTACACTAATATGGTAGAAATCATCCAATGTATAAAAATGTGTCAAGAACTACACAAAGTATATGTTAATACATGCCACATGTACGAAGTAAATGATATTATGGTGGCAACATCACAATCGGATTTAATTGTTCTTAAGCTAAGTTAATGGGGTCAATCCGTAATTTATGAAACTTAATAAACTTAATTGATTTTAATTATTAAAATTAATAAAATTAATAGACTTAATAAACATAATATTTTTTAAAACTTAATAAAATTAATAAACTAAATATTTTTTGTTAAACTTAATAAATTTATTAAGTTTAATAAATTTATTAAGTTTAATAAATTTATTAAGTTTAACAAAAATATTAAGTTTATTAAGTTTATTAATTATATTAAGTTTAAAAAATATTATGTTTATTAAGTTTATTAATTTTATTAACATTAATAATTAAAATCAATTAAGTTTATTAAGTTTCATAAATTACGGATTGACCCCATTAACTTTGCTTAAGAACAATTAAATCCGATTGTGATGTTGCCACCATAATATCATTTACTTCGTATATGTGGCATGTATTAACATATACTTCGTGTAGTTCTTGACACATTTTTATACATTGGATGGTTTCCACCATATTAGTGTAAACTTCGTGTAGCTGAGAAACTTTTTTCCAAAAAAAAAAGAGAAAAACTGGATAACAAGGAAACGACGAAATATCCCCTTTTTTGCCCCGTCAACCTCTTCCTTTACCCATTCTTCTTCCCCTCTTTTAAAAAAATTTCGTTTCTTCTTCCGCAAGATGATCGTTCATTGATCAATCCGTAATAATCAAATCACGAAAATTCGAATCGACCTTCCTCAAAATCTCGGCGCTGCTTTCTTTAATAGAAAAAAAAAAATGAACGCGGTGGGAAGGATCGGGAGCTACATCTACCGAGGCGTAGGCACGGTCTCAAGCCCGTTCCACCCCTTCGGCGGCGCGATCGACATCATCGTCGTCCAACAACCCGACGGCACATTCAAATCCTCCCCTTGGTACGTCCGATTCGGCAAATTCCAAGGGGTTTTGAAGAACAAACGCAACCTCATCAAGATCGAGGTCAATGGCCTCGAATCGGATTTCAACATGTACTTGGCTCACACTGGCCAAGCCTATTTCCTCCACGATCTCGCGGTGGGAGATTCCGAGTCCACCTCTGCTGAGGTTTATAATTTATCCTCCGGTGATGAAGCGGATGAGGTTGATGATGATGAGGAGGATGATAAGGTTAAATTGCCGTTGAAGTCTAAGAGTTGTAATGGTTATGAGACTTCTCAGGCTCCTAAGGCGGGGATTCTAGGGTTTGTGTTTGGGGGGAGGTCGGTTAGGGAGAGTAAGGTGGAGGATGAGAAGTTGGTGGATAGTGATTTGATTTTGGAGACGCCTCTTGTTGCGTCTCCTACGTTGCGGTATTTGGATGAGAAGGAGCAGGATTTTCGTGAGAGTAATAATGTGGATGAGTATTGTGATGAGGAGGAGGAGAATAGTGCTATTGTTGTTGAGAATGGTTCGAGTAGTAGTGCTGTGTTCTCTGTTACTAGTGAAGGGAGTTTGGAATCAGCCGAGGCTTTAGCACAGGTTAGTTTTTTTTTTTTTTTTTTTAATCTCATTTTGGAAGAAGCTTATGGGACTTGATGTCGTTGTTTTAGGGTTCTAAGCAGGAAATGACAAGTGTTCCTGAAACTGTGGAGGATGTAGCGTTGAGTTTAGCTGACCAAGTGGATTTGTGGAGCATTGGGACTTCTCAAGAAGGGAGCAGTTCTGGCTCTCTTGTTCAAGATGAGAGTAAAGTCACCATGGGAGATGGTTTTGAAAAGTCTCAGTCACCACCAGAGATGGAGGAACAATTTTCCTTTAGTGATCTTGACGATTGTAAACCTGCTGGGAGTAGTTCTGGAGGGTCAAATTCTCCTCATACGGTAAAAGTTGATTCTCCTCATACCGTAAAAGTTGGTTCTCCTCATACTGTAAAAGGTGGTTCTCTTCATACAGTAAAAGTTGGTGGGGAAGAGATTAGTCCTGACAATGGCGTGGAAGACACAAAGGTCTTGTCAGAGCCGGTTGGCATAGAGAGGGGAAATGGTATTTCTGGAGGAGAGGTTGAGCGGTTGGTTGAGTCGTTACCGATTATGCGGCTTCAGAGTAATGATGATGTGGATGTCAGTTCTTGTAAGCCTATGAGCCAGTCATTTGACCCATGTTCCGATACTTCCAAGTGGGAATTGAGAGAAGATGAGTCTTACTCGAGGGGTTTAGATGCAGAAAGCGTTGCTGAGAGTAGCCCAAACTTAAAGGTTTTCACACATGTTATTGCTAATCCTGAAATGGGTAAGGAGATATTATTTACTTTACCTTTTATATTTTTAAATCTCTGGATATGATGTGGCATGCTATAATCTTTAACGTTTTCTCCATTCTCAGTCGAGCTCTCTTTCTGCAAGCACTTATTACGTGAAGAAATGGGAGCAGAAGCGGCTTCTCAGGCCTTCAATTCTGAAAAATTGGATATGGAAACGTTTGCTTCTTTGGGCCCATCAGTGTTAGAGAATGATAAGCTTATATTGAAGATTGGTGGATGCTATTTTCCATGGGAAGCAGCAGCTCCTATTATCTTGGGAGTTGTTTCATTTGGGACTGCCAAAGTATTTGAGCCCAAGGGGATGATAGCTGTTGAACGGAATGAGAAACCTGGCGATGTAGCTCCGGAGGGTGGAAGCTGGTGGCCTTTCTCTCGTAGAAGATCAAGGAACGATAGTGAAAGTTCTTCTAAGGACGCTGGTGAACCTGAGGAGAAACAACAAGAGAAGCCGCTGCCAAGACCAGTGAAAAAGATGGTCAGGGCATTAGCTCCAACTTCTGAACAGTTGGCTTCGCTAGACTTGAAAGAAGGAATGAATACTGTGAATTTCACGTTCTCCACCAATATTGTGGGTATTTTATCCTTTTTTCTACGGATGTTTGTCATGTAACTGTGGAGAGTTGTGTTCACAAACTCATTAATATGACAGGTAGACGCGAGGATTTACTTATGGAAATGGAACGCTCGGATAGTTATTTCAGATGTAGATGGTACCATAACAAGGTATAGGATATACCTTTGGTTTTCTGTTATGTTTTTGCATGTTTTCTGACTTTCTTTATGTTTCACAGATCTGATGTCTTAGGACAGTTTATGCCTTTGGTTGGAATTGATTGGTCGCAAACAGGTGTTACACATTTGTTTTCTGCTGTTAAGGTATGATATATTTGCTTCTTATTGTTACAAATGAAGCAATGTGACAAAAGCAAAAGATTCAGTTTCTCTGCCCTAACATTTCTACAGGAAAACGGATATCAGTTGATGTTTTTAAGTGCACGAGCGATTTCTCAGGCCTCACTCACAAGACAGTTTCTAATTAATCTCAAGCAGGTAAATCAGACAAAACACATTCATAAAATAGACAATCTAGGCAGCTTTTGTTAATCATAAGCTAGCAAATGGCAGGATGGGAAAGCATTGCCGGATGGGCCTGTTGTTATTTCTCCTGATGGCGTCTTTCCTTCTTTGTATCGGGAAGGTAAAATCTGTTTCCTCCGCATAAACAAAAAAACATTTACTTCGCATGATGTTTGTTGATCTTTAGTGATTTGCTTCTTTCTCGACAGTAATTAGAAGAGCACCTCATGAATTCAAGATTTCTTGCTTGTCGGTTAGTTTTTTTTTGGTTTCTATCTCTTGAAAGTTTGAAACGCTTTTGTCCTCTGAACCACTATGTAACTGTTTTTTAACTCTTTTGAACAGGAGATACGAGGATTGTTTCCTCCTGAACACAACCCATTCTATGCTGGTTTTGGAAACAGAGACACGGATGAGATAAGCTACCTTGAAGTCGGGATCCCCCGGGGAAAGATCTTCACTATTAACCCCAAGGTACCCATCATTAAAAACTTCAACGCATTAGCAAAAGAAACAGATGAATTAGCAACGTTTGTGGAACAAGTTATGCCTTAGATCCCCATCTCTGGGTTGCTTGTTAAACAATGACTTCAAAGTGTTTTTCTACTCAGGTTACAGTTTGTAAGTTTGCATTTGGCGTTAGTCTTTGTAAATGTAATGTGTAGGAAACACTTAAAATGTTTTGTTTTCCAAAAGGATAAATAAATTTCACATGTAAACGCAAACGCAGAAATTGGCATTGAAACAATTGCAATCTTGCAGGGCCAAGTAGCTGTAAATCGTAGGGTGGATACAAGGTCATATACAAATCTTCATGCTCTTGTCAATGGAATGTTCCCTGCTACAACAACCTCCTCAGAACGGGTATACTATATATTTATAAGTTCAGTTTTTTTTCGATGTTTTATTTGCGGATTTTTGATAGCTTTTACAAACAGGAGGATTTTAACACATGGAATTTCTGGAAACTGCCTCCTCCACCATTTATGTGATGATGACGATGATGTTTGTGTTGAAGAAAATATAGATTAGCTGATACAGATAACAAATGGTGGCCCAGTATAGAGCTAGCAATATTGATCATATCCACCTTCTTCCAAAAGACACGGTAATTTTGGTGGTTAGTTTTTTTTGGCAATCTGGTTTCATATCACAGGTTTACGATGTATGTGCACGCAGTTATACTTGTTGTATATAATATATTTAACATGTTGGACAGTGTTCTTGGAAACATTTGAAGTTTTGAAGAACAATATATAAATATACATTTACACAAATCTTAACATATAATTAGAGAGTTTTGTAAACTACATGTAGCATGTGGCTTTGATGTAATAATTTTAAAAATTACATGGAAGAGAATGGCATTAACTAAACATGTAACATGTGGCTTTCATGAAGTTGGATTACAGACCACTATAATGTTTTACCATGCACCGCCGTTACCTTCTCTGTTCAAGCTTATTAGCTGCCAATATTTGCCAGCATCGCCGTCGGTGCAATTTTAGATATTATATGAGTTATCTATTCTTTCAAATTGTCATTAGACATTTACATATACGCCAAGTTCCATGTGCAGTCATTATTGACTCCTTATAAAATCTAACTACATCATTTTTCAGACAGTCATTTTGTTACTATTTAGACCCAAAATTTACTTTACAGAAAATACTGATATTATTTAAAATACTGCTTCCAGTTCCAAATAAATTGGCTTATCTTTTCCCTTAAATTTAATTTCATTACTTCAACAAATAATTGATTCCATCATTACAAAAAAAATCCTGTTCCAATCCTATATGTTCAAAGAAATGATGACATTATAAATAGTACTTAAAGCAATTGAGATTATCCGTGATTTTGTTCGATTGAAGTGGTCCGAACGAACGACAAGAAAATATATCAAACTCTTATTGAACCGACTTTAAAATCTTGTGCGACTGTCCATGATTAAAATAAGAGAAACAATAACAAAATTACTTGGTCACTTGATATTTACTTAAAACAAAATTACTTGGCCACTTGATATTAATTAACAATCGCGAAACAAATTATCCAAGTGGGTCTCATATCCACTCAATGACCGGACTAACAATTCAATACATAAACTCCCCCTCTTTGGTCTTCTTCTTCAACCATTTCCTGAATCTCAAGTCAAGATGCACACCAATGCAGCAGACTCAGAGGTAACAAGCCTCTCAGCTTCATCCCCCACAAGATCTCCCACCCGTCGACCAGCCTACTTCGTCCAATCTCCTTCACGTGACTCCCACGATGGAGAGAAAACCGCAACATCATTCCACTCAACACCCGTTCTCAGCCCCATGGGATCTCCTCCCCACTCTCACTCCTCCTCCAGCCGCTTCTCCAAGATCAACGGCTCTAAGCGCAAACCACACGGTGGAGACAGGAAGTTCGCAATGATCGAAGAAGAAGGTTTGCTCCATGATGGTGACAGAGAACAAGAAGGTTTGCCTCGTCGTTGCTATGTTTTAGCATTCATCGTTGGATTCTCTTTGCTCTTCGCTTTCTTCTCTTTGATCCTTTATGCAGCTGCTAAGCCTCAGAAGCCTAAGATCTTAGTCAAGGTTAGTGGAATCTTAAAATAACTCAGATCGGATCGTAGATCTAAAACAGGACGGTGCTTAATTAACTCTGTGAGATTGAATTGCAGAGTATAACGTTTGAGCAACTTAAGGTTCAAGCTGGACAAGATGCGGGAGGTATAGGAACCGACATGATCACGATGAATGCGACATTGAGAATGATGTATCGTAACACAGGGACATTCTTTGGTGTTCATGTTACTTCTTCTCCGATCGATCTGAGTTTCTCGCAGATCACTATTGGTTCTGGAAGTGTAAGTCCAAGATCTTAAACTTTCTTTAACATTTGTCTGAAATTCATGTTCATTAATGTTAACTGTTGCTATCATCATATGATTTTAGGGGGATATTAATTACTTTTTGGTTTTTTCAGTTGTGAAAAATGATTAAAATAATTTTTTTTCCGGTTCAAGTTGGAAATATTCGGTTAGGTTTTGTTTTTTTTGTTTGTGTTTGATCAATGTTGTCGGTTGATAATTGCTAATTATCACATGCATCGGTCAGGAAATGCATATTTTTATTATTCCCTTATGTTCTATTATTGAGAAAAACTATCTAAAATAACACAAAATACTTAAGTACTAAAACTGAATTTTATTCATTTGGGTTATTACCGACTTCCACTTTTGACTTTTTTTCTCTTTTTACTTATAATTGCAGATTAAAAAGTTTTACCAATCAAGAAAAAGCCAAAGAACGGTGATAGTGAATATGATTGGAGACAAGACTCCTCTCTACGGAAGTGGTTCGACCTTAGTCCCACCCCCACCTCCTGCACCACTTCCGCCAAAGAGCAAAAAGAAGAAAGGACCCATCGTGATCGTCGAGCCACCAGCACCTCCTGCTCCCGTGCCAATGAGGTTAAACTTCACCGTTCGATCTCATGCTTACGTTTTGGGGAAACTAGTTCATCCTAAATTCTACAAGAGAATCGTGTGTTTGATTAACTTCGAACACAAGAAACTCAATAAACATATTGCACTCACAAACAACTGCACCGTCACTACTGTTTGAAGATGAAAGACGACAATCCTCGAAAGTGCAAGAATCGTATTGGGAACGTGCCAATTACTGTCGGTGGGTTTAATATGTACTTTAATTTATGCGAGTGGACTACGATCATGGAGAATATTTTTGTCAATGATACACTGAATGAGAAGATTCACATTTTTAATTTATTCTTTTCTTGAAAGCGAATTATCGACCTTATTTTCTTCTTCTATATAAAAAATTTATGTGGTAAGGTATATTATGTCAAATTTTGAGTTTTTATTTATTGTAACAAGTTAAATCCTTCGATTGTTGACAAAGAAACAAAGAAAAGAAAAGAAAAGAAAAGAAAAAAAAAATCCTTCGATTGTTGACAAAGAAACAAATAAAAGAAAAGAAAAAAAAAATCCTTCGATTGATATTATATCTTCATATTTTAGATTTCATCATTCTAAATCTCAAACAAAATATTATGATTTTCCTAATTTTTCATTTTTTTCATTTTAATTCAAGGGTGGATTTGCTAGCTAACAAGAATATACCACCACTAATTGGGAAATGAAATCAATATAAAAATACTGTTTATATGTTTTTACTTTCAAATATAAACAAAATATTGTTCTGTTCTAACATGCCTCTTGTTATGTTTTCTTTATATACTATAGATACATAATAGTATGCTGATGATATATATTAAGTAAATTAAATTAGGTTGAGTAATAAATGAAATATATGTAAGAATTTATTGTTGATCAATAGTGTTTTAAACCACTGAATCAGAATCTAATGTCTATTGGACTGAAACATTTGAATAGGGTCTTCTCTATAAAAGAATTTTCAATATCTAAATTTTTTTTTTTAAGTAAATTAAATTAGGTTGAGTAATAAATGAAACATTTGAATGAGGCTTTTTCTATAGAAGAATTCTTTTGAATGAGGCTTTTCTATAGAAGAATTCTCAATATCTAAAAATTTTTTTTTTTACATATTGATTTTTTAAAAAATGTTTTTTTTAAAAAATAAATAAATAAATGCTTTCAACATATATATTATGAAAATATATAAATTTCTGTATATATACTAATTAAAGATAAAACAATTTGTTTTTACCTCTTCATTTTTGTTTTCTTTACATAAATTTGTTTTGTTTATACATTTTAAATATAGTTTTAATTTGTTTTGGTACTTATTTTATTGGAATGAAAACCTAATAATGTCATGCCCGACTCTGTATTGAATACATATTAAGTTGACTTTCAAAAATATGGTTTCTTGAAAATAGTATAAAATTGATAATAATATAAAATTAGAATTCATAAGAACGTAATTTACTAATTATTTACTTAAGTTTTATTTTAAAATGTTTGATTTAAGAAATTCAAATCATGTTATATGTTTCGAGTATTTATGTATATTCAGTTTTAGTTATTTTCAAGTATTTTTAGATAATTCGAATATCTGAATATTTTAGATAATAAATAAATTTAAAATTTTAAATATAAAAGTTGTGATTTAGATTTTTAATTATCTGACAAATTTTTTTTTTTTTAATTATCCATTGTTTGGATCAAAGGTTCAGATTTGATTCTTTCAGATACCAATTTGTATTTGGCCCATTAAAACATTTTGCCAGTTTCAAGTTTCAGTTCAATTTGATTATCGGCTCTGGGTATTCGCCCGAACTTTCCCTGACAGCGAGAGGATCAATCATGCAAATATATATTTAATTATTTAATCCCAAAAGAAAACCTATTTACAAAATCAACCCCTTATTAATTAATAATCCCTCATTGTTTTTTAGGGCCGCACTCTCACCCCGGCTCACGCGAGTCCCCAAACACACCTACTCCTCCCAGGTAATCTTCTCTCCTATTTAGTGTGATTAATCAGATCTGTTTAGATGATTAATGCTTCTCGTTCTATCGATGGATTTGATTGTGTGTGGATCTAATGTAGTCGGGTGAGATTCAGACATGGCTCCGGTTGGTCCACGTTCTGGTGATGCCATCTTCTCCAGCATCGATCGCGTGGTAAAGTTCACAATTTTTAAGAATCTATTTCTTGTTTTATTGACAATATTTTGATTGTCTTGAGATTTGGATAAATTTTGTAGAATGCAGAGTTGTTCACGTTGACGTATGGTGCAATCGTGCGTCAATTGCTTACTGACCTCGAAGATGTCGAGGAAGTCAACAAACAGCTTGATCAAATGTATTCTTCTTCTTCTATGCTTTCTTATAGCTCATAGCATTTAGGTTTGATCAAAAGTTAGTTCCTTTATTCATATGCCATGTAAAAAAACGAATAAAGCATTTGACTTTCTGATGGACTTTATTCTATATTGCCTCACTCACTCCCATCTTCATAAATTTGATTTTTTTTTCCTTTCTCAAAATCAAAACGTGATTAAAAAATCAATAACCCTTAATGAATTAGTATTATATGTAATATGAATTACTAGAAACTACTTTGAATTACTTTGAATTACTAGAAACTACCTTGAATTACTTTTAATTACTAGAAACTACCTTGAATTACTAGAAACTACTACGAACAAAAAAAAAAAGTGGGGGCAGTGAGAAAAATGGTGGGGTAATGAGAATAGTTATTTTCTAACTGGGGTATATTAGAATACTTTCCCTTTCTGATGGGTATTTGATTATTTATCGGTGTTTATTCTGCAGGGGATACAACATTGGTATCCGACTTATCGATGAGTTTCTTGCCAAATCTGGTGTTTCCAGATGCGTTGATTTCAAGGAAACTGCTGAAATGATTGCCAAGGTTTGTCATTTCCACCGACTCACTTGTTCTCTATCACCACTATACGGGTTTGAAGTGTCAGTAACAGGCTTTGTGTTTACTACATTAGGTGGGATTCAAGATGTTTTTGGGGGTCACTGCATCAGTGTCAAGCTGGGACGCGGAAGGGACTTGCTGCAGTATAATCCTGGAGGACAATCCCCTCGTTGATTTCGTGGAGCTTCCCGATACTTGCCAAGGTCTTTACTACTGCAACGTCTTGAGTGGAGTCATTAGAGGCGCTTTGGAAATGGTTAGTCTCCGTTTTTCTTCCAACGTTTTTGGTTATATAAAGTGCTCAGTGTTTGTTTTACTGGACAATGATCAGGTGTCAATGAAGACGGAAGTGACGTGGACGCGTGATGCTCTTCGTGGGGATGATGCTTATGAGTTGCAGGTGAAGCTACTGAAGCAAGTCGCTGAGGAGTATCCGTACAAGGATGATGAATAAAATGGTCACACACACCTCCTATGTGTAGGCTCTTTCTTTATCTTAGTTTCTGAGCTCTTTGTTCTTCCAGAAACGCAAACACTTTAAGCTTTGAAACTGAATACTGTTTTATGTTTTGGCACAAACCTATTATTCCATTTAGCTGTTTTATAAATCAATGGGAGAAGAATCAATGTGACTGAGATCAAATCATGTACAGACCAACAACCAATCAAATTGCTTCAATGAATATATTATGTTAATTTGGTTATTACCGACTTCCAGTTTTGACTTTTTCTCTTTACTTATAATTGCAGATTAAAAAGTTTTACCAATCAAGAAAAAGCCAAAGAACGGTGATAGTGAATATGATCGGAGACAAGACTCCTCTCTATGGAAGTGGTTCTACCTTAGTCCCACCCCCCACCTCCTGCACCACTTCCGCCAAAGAGCAATAAGAAGAAAGGACCCATCGTGATCGTCGAGCCGCCAGCACCTCCTGCTCCCGTGCCAATGAGGTTAAACTTCACAGTAAGATCTCATGCTTACGTTTTGGGGAAATTAGTTCATCCTAAGTTCTACAAGAGAATCGTGTGTTTGATTAACTTCGAACACAAGAAACTCAATAAACATATTGCACTCACAAACAACTGCACCGTCACTACTGTTTGGAGATGAAAGACGACAATCCTTTTTTTTTTGGTAAACGATTGGGAGGAAGACTCCCAAGTTTTATTATCAGAAACGAAACTTCAAAATTACAGACGAACTTGCCGTGGCCGAGGAGGTCCAATGACATCCTCAGACAACAAAGTCACAAGCTCAGTAGGAGCAACATCAAACATATGAAAGCCAAAAGGCAATGAAAATGCAAGGTTAGCGACGCCGTCAGCTAAACGGTTAGCTTCCCTGTAAACATGCACAAAACGAACTATCCAGTCCCTCGTCAAGAAGCCATGGCACAGACGTACCAGGAACGACAGGGGATGAGTCTCCTCAATCCCAGTCGTAAAAAAATCCATCACCACCTTCGAATCCACTTCAACTTCCAATCTCTGGATCCCTCTATTCCATGCTACCACAAGACCATAGTAAACTCCCCATAATTCAGCCAACGGAGCACTGCATCTCCCGATATTTACCGCAAATCCCGCACACCACTCACCATTTTCGTTGCGGAGTACTCCTCCCGCAGCTGCCGGACCCGGGTTCCCATGAGATGCTCCATCTGTGTTCATTTTCACCCACCCCACTGTAGGGGGAGTCCATTTCACCATGATCTCTGTTCGCTGACCAGCTCTTGTAACGTGCGACGCAACAGCATTCGCAGCCATAACCTCTTTGGCCAGATTACGTAGAAACATTACTCTGTCTCTCCAAAGCTTATTCTCTCCAAACACATTACCACATCTCCACTTCCACGCCCACCATACCGCCACAGCAAACATCGTGGACCACTTGCTACCCTCGATGATCTCATTATCTTGCAGGTTCCTGTATATCCACTCCAACAAATGCATTGAGAAGAATGCAAGTCTCTTCCTACCAGGAACCAACCTTACCCATATTCCTTCCATCGCCGGACAATCTCGGAGAACGTGTAAAATCGTTTCAATACCTCCTCTGCAGATTTGACACACATCGGTCCCACTAAGATGGCGTCTGTGTCTCTCTGCATTCGTCATTATCGCTGTGTTTCCAACTAACCAAAGAAAGCATCTAACTCTCTCCGGCGCCATTACTCGCCACACACTTTGGAAAAGTTGCCCCATATTTGGTCTCGGAGCTTCATCTCTCGTGAGCATCTCATAAGCCGACTTCACTGTAAACTGGCCATTTTTCGTTAATCCCCAGGCTAAACGATCTTTGCTGCCTGTGAACTCATCAATCACTGTTGTCGCAAGCTCCAATCGCGTCTCCTCGGTTATAAACTGAGTAATTCTGTTCAGGTCCCAACCTCTACCTGCAACCCATAAGTCTCTCGCCGTCATCTCTTCCATCTCCTCGGGTAACTCGGCTATAGTGGCCATGTTAAGACTTCTATTCGATAGCCATCTATCTTTCCAAAATTTTATCTCTCTCCCATTCCCAATCACCCAGCTATGACCCTTCACGAGTACCTCCCTTATACCCAGAACAATGCTCTTCCAAGTCGACGATGAGTTCTTTCTCGCTACCATCCAAGAAGGATCATGAATATTCCCCACAGTGTACTTGCTACGAATCACTTTAACCCATAGACTTCCATCATCTTGTATCAAGCGCCATCCCACCTTCGCGAGTAGCGCTTTGTTCATGTCTCTCGATACTCTTACTCCAAGACCTCCTTCTCTCTTTGGTTGACAAACCTTCTCCCAAGCAATCAAGTGTTGTCCATTTCCCCACACGAAGCTCCGAGCCAGACTGTCAAGCTTATCGAGAGTGCTCACCGGCAAACTTATAGTGCTCATCGAGTGTACGGGTATGGAGGATAACACAGTTCTCGTCAGTGTTATTCTTCCTGCAAGACTAAGAGTCTGTTTCTTCCAACCCGATAGCCTAGAAGCAACTCTTTCCAATATCTCACCAAAAGTATCTTTGTTTATTCTCTTCTGGAGTATCGGCATCCCCAAGTATTTTCCCAGCTCCCTTGTTGATGCAATACCACTTTCCCGGCTGATACGATCTCCTCTTTCTCGTGTTACATTCTTGGAAAAGAAGATTTTAGACTTTTGGAGGCTTACCTTCTGTCCTGATGCCTTGCAAAACTTCTCTAACACTTTTCTGATGACACGGATTTGTGTCACCGATGCCTCCGCGAAGAGAATAAGATCGTCTGCGAAACAGATGTGTGACAGTTGTGGACCACCTCTAGATAGTTTTATAGGTTTCCATCTCTTTCCCTCTACCGCCTCCTCAATTAGATGACACAACCTTTCCATACAGAGTACAAACAGATACGGTGATAGGGGATCCCCTTGTCTGAGCCCTCGAGAAGGCTTGAAAGCTTCTGTCTTCTCTCCGTTCCACAGGATACTCATCGCAGGACCAGCAACACATTTCATAACCCTCCCTACCCATGCTTCCGTCAAACCAGCAGCTCTCAAAGTATCCTCCAAAAAATCCCAACGCAGTCGATCATAAGCCTTTTCCAAGTCCAGCTTTAATAGCATCCATCCCTTCCGACCCTGCTTTCTTCCCATCGAATGAACTGCTTCCTGTACCACAACAATGTTATCAGCACTCAGACGACCCGGAATGAAACTAGACTGAGCCGGCCCAATTAACTTGTTCATGATCCCCTTCAACCTCCCAACCATGGTCTTCGTAATGATCTTAAACAACACGTTACAAAGACTTATCGGGCGAAACTGGGTTATGCTCTCTGGTTTAATTACTTTCGGAATCAGAACCACAAGTGCATCATTAGTTTCCTCTGAAAGACGACAATCCTAGAAAGTGCAAGAATCGTATTGGGAACGTGACAATTATTGTCGGTGGGTTTAATATGTACTTTAATTTATGCGAGTGGACTACGATCATGGAGAATATTTTTTGTCAATGATAAATGAGAAGATTTACATTTTAATTTACTAGATGCATAGTTGGATACGTTGTTGATGTGTTGTGTAGTTTTATGTATGACACTTTGCTATTTTTTTAACATTTGTTTATCCGACTTATCTATAATGGTGATAAATGAAACGTTAGAAGTCACATAATTAACATCGACTTCATATGGTTGATATTTTCATATTTTATCTTCGTACTGATTTTATCAAGTATTCCCTTTATTAATGATTTTATCGAGCATTACTGTTATTAGTGCTTTCATGTAAAATAATAATTTAATGGAGACAAGATAAAACAGACATGTGTTTATTAATGTAATTTTTTTTGTGAAATTATGTTGTATATATATATATATATATCTTTTTTTTTTAATTGTGATGTATATGAGATTTATGGTCGATCTGAATGGTTCGAGGTAAATATTTATTATTGAAAATATGTTTTTATTTTATTTGATGATTATAACTGAATTGAAATGATATTGGAGGTTAGAAAATGATAACCTTTCTTATAAAAATATCTAAGATGGTCTAATAAAGTTTCAAATCCTTAAGCCATATTGTATCCCAACAACCATCATAAAAAAATCATTCTGAATCTCCCTAAGCTTTTAGGTATCACGAAAAGCCCAAATAAAGAAAGAAAATTACATGCAAGCACTGTGTTTCGAATCCGCGCACTCGCGGTACAAACTTCTCGTCATCAACTTAAACCACTCGGCCAAGTCTTTATTCGTTGATGACATTCAATTTTAAAAAAATCTTATACGTTTTTTTTCCTAATAACACATGCGTGGAACCCGTAAGTTTGCTGACGTAGACAGCCTTAGGAGTTTCAAAAGTGAATCATTATTATATAGATTATTTTCTTGAAAGCGAAATATCGACCTTATTTTCTTATTTTATACTATAAAACAATAATTTGGTAAGGTATATTATGACAAATTTTGAATTTTTATTTATTTTAACACGTTAAATCCTTTGATTGTTGACAAAGAAACAAAGAAAAGAAAAGAAAACCTTCGATTGATATTATATCTTCATATTTAGATTTCATCATTCTAAATCTCAAACCAAAAATTATGATTTTCCTAATTTTTCATTTTTTCATTCAAGGGTGAATTCACTAGCTAACAAGAATATACCACCACCACCACTAATTGGGAATCAATATCCAAAAATACTGTTTAAATGTTTTTACTTCCAAATATAAACAAAATTTTGTTCTAACATGCCTCTTGTTATGTTTTCTTTATATACTACAGATACATAATAGTATGCTGATGATATATGTTAAGTGAAATTAAATTAGGCTTAGTAATAAATGAAATTATATGTTGAAAGAATTTACTGTTGAGCAATATTGTTCTAAACCACTGAATACTCCCTATGTTTCAATACAATACATGTTTTAGAGAAAAAAATTGTTTATTGTTTCTAAAAACTCTATGTTTCACATTTTAATGCATTAGTTACTGTTAAATTGTAAATTTCAAAACATTTATTAAAACTTTTATGACCATAACAAAAGATAATACATTGGTAATTCAAAATTCATTAATTTTCTTAGTATGTGTGAAAATATCAAAACATAAATCTTATTGAAATAAAGAGAGTACATGTTAAGTTTTGACTTTCGAAAATATGGTTATTCGAAAATACTATAAAATTGATGAACACATAAAGTTACGATAGAATTCATAAGGAAAAAAATGTAAATATATAGAATAAAACAATAATATGTTATATATAACATGAACTCAATTTAATAATTATTTACTTAAGTGTTGTTTAAAAATGTGATTTAAAATATTCAAATCATGTTATATGTTTCGAGTATTTACGGATATTCAGTTTTAGTTATTTTCAAATATTTTTAGATAATTCGAATATCTGAATATTTTAAATAATAAATTAAATATAAAACTTTATTTAATATTTTAATTATCCATGGTTTGGCTCAGAGGTTCAGATTTGATTCTTTCAGATACCAATTTGTTTTTGGCCCATTTAAATACTTTGCCAGTTTCAAGTTTCAGTTCCGATTTTGGGTTCAATTTGATTATCGGCTCCGGATATTCGCCCGGACTTTCCCTGATAGCGAGGATCAATCATGCAAATACATTTTATTATTAAATCCCCAAAAGAAAATCTATTTGCAAAATCAACCCCTTATTAATAATCCCTCATTGTCTTTTAGAGCCGCACTCTCACCCCGGCTCACGCGAGTCCCCAAACACAATAAACCTAAACCCTAGATCGCGATCCGTAACACCAGCTCCGCCTTTCACCAACACTCCTAATCCTCCCAGGTAATCTTCTCTCCTATTAAACAGATCTCTCTATATGATTAATCATTCTCTTTCTATCGATAGATTTGATGATTATCTTTGCTGAGATTAGAATCTTTGGTTGATTCGTTACATTCATAATCAGGTGAGAGATTCGAATCGATGGCGGAGCATTTAGCTTCAATCTTCGGAACCGAAAAGGACAGAGTGAACTGCCCTTTCTACTTCAAGATCGGCGCGTGCCGTCACGGAGACCGTTGCTCCCGTCTCCACAACCGTCCCACAATCTCCCCAACCCTCCTCCTCTCCAACATGTACCAAAGACCCGACATGATCACCCCCGGGGTCGACCCCCAGGGCCAACCCCTCGACCCGAGCAAGATCCAAGCCCACTTCGAGGATTTCTACGAAGACATCTTCGAAGAGCTCGACAAGTTTGGAGAGATGGAAAGCCTCAATGTCTGCGACAATCTCGCCGACCACATGATCGGCAATGTCTATGTCCTCTTCAAGGAAGAGGACCAGGCCGCCGCGGCGCTAAAGGCGCTGCAAGGGAGGTTTTATTCTGGCCGGCCTATTATCGCTGATTTTTCGCCCGTGACGGATTTTCGCGAGGCGACTTGTAGGCAGTATGAGGAGGATAACTGTAACCGCGGCGGGTATTGTAATTTTATGCATGTGAAGCAGATTTCGAGGGAGCTTAGGAGGAAGTTGTTTGGGAGGTATCGGAGGTCGTACCGACGTGGGAGTAGGAGTAGGAGTAGGAGCAGGAGTGTGAGCCCGAGACGGAAGAGAGAGAGAGGGGATGTTAGGGAGAGGGAGCGTGGTGGTGGTGATCGTCATGGGAATGGGAAGAGGAGCAGTGAGAGGTCGGAGAGGCATGATAGGGATGGTGGAAGGAGGAGACATGGTAGTCCGAGACGGAGCAGAAGCCCTGTTGTGAGAGAAGGTAGTGAGGAAAGGAGGGCGAGGATTGAGCAATGGAACCGTGAAAAGGATGAGGGAGTTTAATGTGTTTTTTTTTCTTTTCTTCTGCATTGGCTGTGATTTGATTGTCTCTGTACTGGATATTTTTTATTTGGTGTTTTCTTTTTAGAACTTGAGAGTGGTCATGAGACGCTGGCTTCCTTAGATAAAAGTAAGGTGAACTGTTTTTTTTTCTTGTTTAGAAAGACTAGTTCGTGTGTAATGGATCCTTTGGTAGTTTTGTTGTTGTTCTTCAATGATTGTCCCTCATAAGGTTCTCCTGCAAGTTTTAACATGATGTCATGTTTGTAGAACTTTGTCCCAGTTGATCGGATAGAGCTATTTGGTTTCTAGGCAGATCATCATCAACTTTTATGTTCCACTTCTCATGTTTGTTTGTATAACATTCCAAGTATTTGCATCAATAACAGGCCAAGCTTGAGTTGTTTAGGGTCATATAGGGTACTGTTTTCAACTGAGGTTCAAAATTCAAAGTGATTAAGCGTCAGCAACGGCACTTTGAGGTAATAATATTGATGTTTACCTTAATCTACAACATTGGGCACACTGTGAACTTATTACATCTAGATTCAGCGTAAGCTATAAGATACAAAACATATATGAATCTCCAATGTATGCTATATTATATCATCAATCTTTACATCTTTCTGCACTGAGTTATCTGAACTTCTGAAAGGTTGAGCTCATTGATGAACATGGAAGCCAGAAGAATGCTGCTTCTGTTTTATTTTCATCTATCATAAGGATGATACGGCTAGGAAAAAGCTCAACTTCTTTTATTCATTTTTCATTTCGACTTTTTCTTACCCTCAAATATTTTAATCATCTAACTTCCATTAATTTTACTTAATGAACTATAAAATATCAAACTAG
The DNA here is from genome assembly GCA_932364175.1 of Eruca vesicaria subsp. sativa. Taxonomy (NCBI): domain Eukaryota; kingdom Viridiplantae; phylum Streptophyta; class Magnoliopsida; order Brassicales; family Brassicaceae; genus Eruca; species Eruca vesicaria. Next base: position 100,702 of record CAKOAT010917375.1, read on the forward strand.
TATTGGTTGATAGGGTTTAATAAACCCAACATTTGATGCATGTAAATGAACAGTCACCTTTTGGGTTTCGTTTTTATCTTTTAATAACAGCAAAAAAAATAAACAAACAAACAAACTCGTGGTGTTGAGACAATCCATGACTTAGTTATCTGAACGTTTTGGATCGCTGACTTTGTCTTCTCCGTTCTGCTTCCGAGTGTAGAAACTAATGATCTTGTTATCCAGTTTGTAGTATGCCTCCATTCTCTTCAATGGTTTCAAGCTTAAATCAATGAAATGTACCTACAAGAGAGAGACCACACCTTATGTTAAAATGACAGACCACAAAACAAGAATATTTTTAAACAGATCATACCTTGTAATCAAATGTCTGATTGGTCGATCTTAGACAGACGGCATCACAAGAAGGTTCTGATGAATCCCACGCATTCCTCAATCTAAAACTGATCATAAGACTACAGTCCTTGGCAGTTGCAGCAATCAGATAGTCCTTGACGATCTTCAAGCTTTCATCTAAAGGTAAACCATGCAGAAACTCCTCCTCCTCCAACACTCCAGGATCTTTACATATAGGACAAGGCTGGTTGATTATATTGTAATAACAATGAATCGCTCCTTCAATGTCTAACTTGTCCAGCTTCTGAACTTCAAGAAGCTTATCAAGCACTCCTGAATCATAGACGGTATCAGATACTAGCTGTAGAAAGCATTTTGTCCTAACACCATCATCTGATTGGATGAAGCCTTTGAGTGCTTCTTCGAAGGCGTGTGCAGTTTCAGGGCTGGTTCTTCCTGTGCTCTCACCAGAGCCGCCTAGAACGAGAGAACCGTTCAAGAACACGCGGAAATTGTTCTGTGGGATAGAGTATAAGGCTTTTATAGCTTCTGATACTCTATCTTTGGATCCAGAGAATAGATCAAGAGGATCATATTCACTTACTTCAGATATCTGCAGAATAGGTGACATACTTAGAAGACCTTTTTCAGCAAGTTCTTTAAGGTTCAAGAACTTTGCTATTTACCTCGTTTTGTTCCAACTTTAGGAGTTGGTGCATTTTGAAACGGCTGACACCTCTTTTGAGCTTGTTTTCTTCACTTATGAACCTTGAGGTTGGAAGAAATCCACATTTGGGCTACTTCATGGAATCAAGGACAGTGAGTTTAGGTTAAGGACTGTAATGAAAAGTGACTTATGAAAGAAGAGTACCTTTATTTCAACACTTAAGCAGTCACCACCACCACCACCACCAGAAACCCCTGGCAAATATAGTTTATAATGATTTAATAATACTCATGGACTAACACAAACTCATATAGTTTCTGATGATAATTGGTTATTCACCTTGAGAAAAAAGTGAATGATCATTCAAAATAAGAGCAGAGTCATGACTAGTATCAACATTAGCTGCATTAACACGCCACGGTGGACGCTGCTTAGTAACTTTCTTATCAACAGATTCTAGAAACTCCTTTGACACAGAAACACGTACCTTCAACCATTTACCCTAAACCCATCAGCTTTATTTTACCAAAACAAAAATGCCTCATAGGCCAATAAAAGAAAGAGTATTGTTAAACTTACTCCAGCGTCTATATGTTTAGGGCCCAAGAGTGGAATAATCACATCCTTAACATATCTTTGTTCAACAACTTCCTTGTTTGGTGATGAAATTAGCTCTTTGGATTCCTTCCACAGAAGCTGCTCATCGGTTGTTAAAACAGACGCAACAACACCGTTTGATTTATCAGTTTTTGGAGCCTTTTGTATACGAATCACTTTCCCCACCTAAAATAAAATACATTTTACACACAAAAAACACTATTCATTTTTAAACATGATGATGATTCTGCATCTTTGATTCAAAGGGGACACACTAAAAATAGAATCTGAACAGAACCAACATAAGTCAAGTATGGTCAAAGGAGATGGAACTAACGAAGAGAGGAGAGGATCCAGCGTAAGCGAGGACGAGATTGGCACCTCCTTCGCCTCTGTAGATCCAATCCGATGCATCTCTCTCCTCCAGAATCATCTTCTCTTCCACACCTTTTTTTTTGTTAATTAATCCTTCGGTTTTTTTCAAAAGGAAACAGGACAATGGGTTATGAACAATTCTGGTTTGAATAGAAGATAGATCGATCAATTCGAGGCTTTCTTTTGTCTTTGGTCTCTCTCTGTGTGTCTTTGTTGGCTTTGTACAGAGTCAAATTGAAGCTGACCTTTGACAGATAGTAGCGTATATGTTCGTATTCTTTGTCTACGTGGAGAGAGTAACTCCATCTGTTGTGTCGTACTCTAAAAAATAGTATTATTTCATTTTCTTAAAAATATTTAGTTAGTATATTTTTATATATTATAATTTATTTTATTTCAATAAAAAGTTATCGTTTCTAAGAAAAGCATTTTTAAATATAAAAAGGTTCGACAAGTAAATCATTTTCAGATCTGATTTGAGACAAAACTCCAACTTGGTTGTTTACAACGATGATGGCATTGGTCCTTGCATGTGGTGCCTTCGCCCTTCTCTCATTTCACTCTACGCCTTTGGGAACGTATTGATCCTTTAATTATACGCATAGATCCTTTATTTATCTTTCGCCAAAAATTAGATTGTTGTGAATAACAGATCAAAGCCATTTCATTTTCCTTATGTCATTTCCTTTCGAATTTATTCTCCCTTACATGTTTTGATGGTGATAATAGAAAATTTTGAAAAGATGAAAAAAGAAAAAGGAAAGACTGGAGTTTAATTATGTATTGAATCCAATCTATACTTTGGAGTTTGGACTGTGTATGATATTTAGAATCTTATTTAGGTTTTTGGATTATGTATGAACTTTATCTATGCTTTTGAGTTCTCAAAACATAATGAAATCTATTTATATTAAGAAGAGTTGATTCACTCTTGCTCATCCACGTCATAAAATCATTTCTTCTTATTATGCCACATGTACACAGCAAAACGATGCGTTCCATTGTTCACAAGTTATGGGCTTATTGCCTTTTCTGGCCCACCATCATTTTTCATCCTGACCTGTTAAGAGTGATATGTTGTCTAGCTTCTCATTCATCAACGAAATTAGGGTTCTCCCTGTAACTCGATGCTAGTCGTCATGGAATCTTCTGTGAGTGCTTTCCGTGTGACGATCCAGTTTCGTAGAGGCGAGCCTTCCACCACAAACCGTCTTAAACGCATTAATCATCGCATTAACTCCTCCACCACGATCTCTAATCACTATTTTCGCATCCTCTCCGAGTCGGTGGAGGCACATGTATATATAGGTCCGTTTCCCTCCTCTGATAATCATTTACAAACCTCTCTCACCATACTTATTTGTTTCGAAAGGCTTCCTTCAAAGTTTTCTTATCCTAGTTGAAGTTCAGCCGGTCCTTTTCCACCGTCGAGATTTACCTGCTCCGGTTTTGCTCTGAGAGGCGAGGAATCCCAGGCGTGGTGGTGAATTGATGTGGGTTGACATGCTTTTGGTGAATCACAGAACTTCATCCTAATAACATGTAAAATCGCCAATCTAACACATATTTTGGAGATTCTTATCTGTGATTCATGTTCTTAACTGTTAAAATATTTTTAATGTATGCAGTGTTGTAAAAGCATTGTTGGTGGTGACTCAAGTTACAGCTACATGAGTGGCTCAGGTCAATTTGCTCAGAACACAGAAACAACGTTACTCAGAATTCATCTCATACATCGTTAGATATATGCAACATTCAATAAAATAAGGTAACAAACTGACGAAAGAAAAATCATTGAGTTTGATTGTAATAAGTACTAATTATAATAATTTTATTGATATTTACTTTGCAGGATGTTGGAAAATCAGTGCTGGACAGCTATTCAAGAGTACTTGAACTTCTGGATTTTAACATATTTGCTTGAATTGATCATGTTCCCAACATCACAAAATGACAAAAGCATGAAAGGTAGTGAATAAGTTATATGTTTTCGACATAACTTCTATGTTTCCTCTTTTCTTTATGTTTTCATCACCACCTCAAAATAATTTTAGATCAAAGTTAATGATATGTGTTTTGTAGGGCATGTGATTTTTTTTGTGGTTGAGTCCAGCAGTTCTATGTTTCTTCTTTTCCTTATGTTCTCATCACCATCTGTAAATTATTTTAGATCAAAGTTACTGTTATGTTTTTTTTTGGTATGGGCATGTGAGTTTCTTTGGTAGAGTCCAGCACCAGCAGACCCCAAGGGTTGAAGGCGGCAAGATCAAATGAAGAGACATGTAGATCTAACAACGTCAGATGAGGTGGAGAAAAATAAAGCTGATGTGAGGCAAGAGCTGAGAGATAATCTTGGGAAAGCAGAGGAAACTATTAAAAGCTTTGAAATCAAGGACAAAGCATTGAGAGAAAGAAAATGTTAGAGGTTAGACATGGAAACAAAGAAAACAAGGAATGAAGATCTTCACAAAAATTTGAACATAAGATTTTTAAATAGTTTGGAAGGATCAAGTATGATATAATCTTCAAAGGAGTAATTTAATTATATAAGTGGTTTTGTCTTTCGTTGTTGTTGTTGTTGTTTCAGAATGTATGTTATATGCTGCCAGAGACATGTAATATAGATGCGTCAACGCGACGTTTTGGTACAGAAGAAAGAACGAGAGGCCATTGTGAACTGTGGAGGAATGATATGGAGCATGTTGTGTTACGAATGTAGGTTTTGCAAGCTCAGATTCATAAGATCTCTAAGGAGGAAATGGTGGCAGCTAGGTATTTTCCTGATAGCATCTCCATTATGCTTCTCACCTCTTGATATTCTTGGTCACCTCTTGGAAACGTTTCAAGGGTTCACAATTATCATGATGTTCTTTCTAATTAAGAGAGTTTCTCTTTTTTTTTTATATATATATATATACGTGGTAAAACAATCATATAAAGTTTTCTAAAGGCTTTGGTCTATGTATATCTTCCTATGCATTGTGATATATAACTTCTACGGGCATGTGTCTGTAAGATGTGATGAGTGTAGATTCTTTTTATATGATAAAAACAAACATGTTCAATCCGTACAAACATATCTTAGCCCATCTTTTAAGTTTTTTTTTTCTTTCCAGTACAACTGTTTGTTAATGTATCAAGCTATCAACTTATTGGATCTGTAATAAAATATAAAATATTATAGTTTTAAAAGTATTTTTATTTTATGAAACCAGTCATTGTAAAATTTATGTATTGTATAGTAATTAAATTTTCCATTGATTTAAACTATTTTATTTTAATGAAACAAAATATATTCAAATATGGAATTAATTTGATTTTAAATATTTATATAATTAAATTCAAAAATTTATGTATAGTTATAGTGTGTCCATAACCCATCTATTAAATATGTTTAACATTTAATTAATGGTATTTTTAGCTAAAACTAATTTTAAAATAAATTTAAATTATTAATTTATTTATTCGCCCGTCCTACGGGTGGGTTTACCCTAGTTATGATATATATGAATTTCTGTATATTAACATTTATTTTTTCAGTTGGATCAGCTGAAAGTTCATTTGGAATAATCCCTTTTGGATTTGAAAATTTTGGTCTAGGTGCAATTTGGACTTTAACAAATAATGTCTAATAAATTTATTTATCTATTTAGACATGCCCATTTAAACAAAGAAAGCCCATTTGACATCTCTAAACATTATGATTTTCCTAAAAATTATGATTAATTAACAATTTAAAGAGAGAGCTAAATACAAATAATTTAACAGATATAATTGTATAAAAAATAAATAATAAAAATAATAAAACATACTTTAGATATAGTTTCATAAAAATATGTAAATTATGTATTTTATTATTTTAAAACTGTTATATAACGAAATTAGTTTTTTACTAATACAAAAATTATCATAAACTATAATCTATTATTATAAAGAAGAGTTCATTCCCTCATATTGTGCCACGTCACTAATTCGTGCTCCAACAACACGCCACGTGTCCCATCTCTATAAACTTTGTGTTTCATTAAGTCATATATTTCGTGTGATTGGGCTTATTCCGTTTGTGTTATTGGGCTTATAGTTTGATGTGGAGATAGCCCGATAGTCTTGCAGAAACTATATTTATGCTTTCACGAAACATGGAAATTTACGGTTATTCTCTCCCCTTTGTTCTGCGGCGACCAAAAAATAATCGTCTGGTTCTCTATTACCTTCAATGGTGTTTTGAGAGATTTTTTGACTCAGATTAATCTTCACTCGCATCTCTTTGTATTCACTTTTAGTAACTGAAACTCTCTGAGATACAAATGCTTCCCTTTTATGGCCTTCTTAAATCCATAGTTAGACGTGAAACACAAACTGACATTGAATGCTATGAGATATTCCTCTGCAACGCGATGTATCAACAACTATAAAATGGTTAGCCTTTTTATTTTACAATAGATCATATATTTTTTTAAAAACATTAAAATAATATAGTAAATAAATTTACTTATACTAATATATTTACTTTCTAATATCTTAAGTTCACAAACTTCTTATTGAAAATAATAAATTTGATTAAATAAATATTATATAATCCAAAACTATAATAAAACACTTTAGCATGTTATATATAAATAATTGATTTTAAATGAAGTCAGAATATAT
>CAKOAT010917375.1:116632-140529 GCA_932364175.1 Eruca vesicaria subsp. sativa
ACAAAAGGATGTTCTTTGAATCGAGAAAACAAAAAAGGTAAGTATTTAAATGAATTTCCTTTTTAGTAGTGTCGATGGTAAAAATAAATCAAAAAATAAATTCTAAAAAATCAACCAATAGAATCGCTAGAATTCTTCTGAGAAGGGCTGTGTGAGTGCCACGTGTCAAAGTGACTTCTCTTTTAATGTATAGGGGGATATGTGAAAATTTTAATACTAATTACTTTGAAACAAATAAAATCTATTACATATTTCACATATACCATAAACTCCAACAAAAATCGTCCATGTAAAGTGTAAAAACACGATTATCCCTATCATCCTTAATGGGTTTCTTAATAATTTTTAATAAAATCAATCTAAGAACTTTAATTAATAAATTTCCATTGGATAAAATGAGAATTTATTAATTAAGAGTTCTTAAAAAAACTAAACATTTTTAAAGAGAAAAAATATTTATTAAATAAAATATATTATAAGATAATATTTTAAACATAATATTTTTAAAAAAAAAGAATAGAAAAACAAAACTTAATACGATAAACGAGAATAATTCGAAAAAACATCCGAGCTTAGTAGTTGTTTCTATCACGTCCAAATATATGTCATATATGTTCAACCAAATCATAATTTAGTTGTTGATGCATTTGTCTATCATGAATTTTAGTTTAGATATCCATCTTATTGACAATATTTGTAGGGAATATGATATATGCTCTCATAATCTTGCCAATTCTGACAAGAGTGATGAATGAGAGAAGATGAGTGATGAATGAAGAAGTTAAAAAATGAGAGAATTGCGTGATGAATGAAGAAGAGTGTTGTGTTGTGAATAAAAGTTTGGTATACAAAGTTTATATAGACAAGACTACAAGAGTTCACAAGTACAAAGCTTGGTGGAGATGATATAGTTTCTAACTCTTGTGTGGAGATTTCAAAAAAGGTAAGAATACACAGCTATTTTCCTAGGATAATAGAGATGATATAGTTTATAAGAAAAAAATGGAAACCAATAAGAGATTTTTACGTATAGCATAAATAGAGTGAATTTTTTTGTAGGTAAAGAGTTAAGACACGACACCCAACTTAATGATTTACCAATTCTTGAAGAAAAGTATGATACTCAATCGAGCCAATGTATGGAAGATATGTGATGGTATTATGTTGAGGTAGTTTGGACTATAGATATTTTCACATTTTTGATGCACTATTTAATGATACATTGCAAAATTCAAAAAAAAGAAGATAATTATGTCTATTTGAAATTCGATTGGTCTAATATTGTGTGAGATATTTAGTTACAAAAAGAGATTGCATTAATAATCAACTTAAATAAGAACATGATTATCCCTATCATCCCTAATGAGTTTCTTAATGATTTTTAATTAATAAAATCAACCTAAGAATTTTAATTAAGAAATTCACATTAGAAAAAATGAGAGTTTATTAATTAAAAGTTCTCAAAAAACTAAACATTTATTAAAGATAAAATTGATTTATTAAATAAAATATATTATAAGATATATTTTAAACATAGATATTTTTTTTTTAATAAAAGAATATAGAAACAAAGATTAGTACGATAATCGAGAATAATTCGAAAAAACATCCGAGCTTAGTAGTTATTTCGATCACATCCAAATTTACGTCATATATGTTCAACCAAATCATCTTTTAGTTGTTGATGCATTTGTTTATCATGAATTTAGTTCAGATATCAATCATATTAGCAATATTTGTAGGGAATATGATATATACTCTCATAATCTTACCAATTTTTACAAGAGTGATGAATGAGAGAAGATGAGTGATGAATGAAGAAGTTAAAAAATGAGAGAATTGCGTGATGAATGAAGAAGAGTGTTGTGTTGTGAATAAAAGTTTGGTATACAAAGTTTATATAGAGAAGACTCCAAGAGTTCATTGGTATACACTATTCTTGACTTGTAGTAGTTAAACCGATAATAGTCGATTGGTCTATATTATGTAATATACCCTTAAAATCCCAGCCCAAAACGTCAATTCTAAGCCCAATATAAAACCTAACCCTATTAAACCCATGTAAGCCCATTTATTCAGTCAGATCAAAAAAAGAAAAAAAGCATCCTCCATGGCTTGAACAAAAAGAAAAGTTCCTCACTGCTCTCCTCTCTCTATAAACCCTCCTCTAACCACTTCACAAAGAGCAAGCAAAGAAAGAAGAAAACCAAAAAAATGTTCAGGAACCAGTACGACACAGACGTCACAACATGGAGCCCAACGGGCCGTCTCTTCCAAGTAGAATACGCCATGGAAGCGGTGAAGCAAGGCTCCGCGGCCATCGGACTCAGATCTCGCTCCCATGTGGTCCTCGCATGCGTCAACAAGGCCCAATCTGAGCTCTCTTCTCACCAGAAGAAGATCTTCAAAGTCGATGACCATATAGGCGTCGCGATCGCTGGGCTGACCGCTGATGGACGTGTTCTCTCTCGTTATATGAGATCGGAGGCGATTAATCACTCGTTTACGTATGAGTCTCCGCTTCCTGTGGGAAGGCTCGTTGTTCATCTCGCTGATAAGGCTCAGGTTAATTGAGATTTGGAATCGATTTGATTTTGATTTTGTTGTGTCAGTTACTGAGCTTAGAGTGTGATTAGTCTTTGATGGTTTGGATTAGGTTAATTGAGATTTGGAATCAATTGATCTTGATTTTGTGTGTTTTAACAATAGCTAATTGGATTTGAGCTTAGGGTTTCTAGAATTGATTTGAGCTTAGGGTTTCTAGAATTGGTGTATTTGTATTGTGCAAGTGGTGATTATTTTGTGATGATTTGGAATTAAGTACTTGAGGAGCTTAAGAGAAAGTATGGTAGTGATATGGGCTGATTAGGACTTTTTTAAGAGCTAATAGTGTTTAACAAGAAGCTTCCTTGATTTAGCAGATACTAAGTTGCTTCCTTTACTAAATCATTCACTCTAGCAATACGATTCTAGAGGGATTTGGTGTTCTTCTGATACTTTTACTTGTTTCTCTAGTTGCCATTAAGAGAATTGATTTTGGTCTTTGTCACCCCGGTCATTACCTTTGCTAGAGCCTAGATGTTGGTCTACAAATTGCCTATAGTAATTAACTATATACATTCCACTTTCTGTTTTGCGTCTAGCTTATGTTTTTTTTGTTTGGATATCTTGTAGCTTCGTCGTGCAGTTTTCTTATGTTGGTAACATGATAATGTACTATTCATATGATACAAAAGCTTCTGGCTTGAATTGGTGATAAATGAACTTGTTTTCCAGTAGAATATCCTGCAAATTTCTAGTAGTTCAAACCTTTGAAGCATACAACTGTGTGCTATATATTACTTTTGTTAAAGTGTAATACTGATTTTCTTTTGTATTCCATCTTTCATTTCTTTGTTTGTGACAAGCCACTGGGAAGAATTCCCCTCCCATAAACCATATGTATTGTTAAAAGGCATTGTCTTATATGTTCCTTTTTTTCACTGGATTTACTCGAAATAGCATGAAATTTTTCACTAGAGAAGTCCAACTAAAATTACATTAAATATCATTTTCCTTCAGCTTTAGTAATTTTTTTTTGATACTTCTCGACCTGCAGAAAGGAATAATTGTGTGTTTGTTCTGGTTATGAACAGGTCTGTACCCAGCGGTCATGGAAACGTCCCTATGGCGTGGGTTTGCTGGTAGGTGGATTGGATGAGTCTGGAGCCCATCTTTACTACAACTGCCCAAGCGGGAACTACTTTGAGTATCAAGCTTTCGCTATTGGGTCCCGTTCACAAGCCGCAAAGACCTATCTGGAACGTAGGTTTGAGAGCTTTGGGGATTCTTCAAGAGAAGATCTGATAAAAGATGCTATTCTGGCTGTGAGGGAGACACTGCAAGGAGAAACACTGAAGAGTTCTCTCTGCACAGTCTCTGTTCTAGGTGTCGGTGAGCCGTTCCACTTCTTGGACCAGGAAACTATTCAGAAAGTGATTGACACATTTGAGAAAGTAGCAGAGGATGAGGAAGTTGAGGCTGGTGATGGTGAAGCTGCTGTTGCACCAGCAGAAGAGGGTGGTGATGGTGGTGCAGGTGCAGGTGACCAAGATGTTGCTCCAATGGAAATGTAAGGCTTTGTGTGTAACGCTGCAACTGTTTTAATTAAATGTTGGATTTACTTTGGATAATTTCGTATGAATCATTTGCAAATCGCTGCGGCTTTTAGATCATATGCTCGAAAACCTAGTGGAGTTAAAATCATTTGGTCATTTTAATATGATGCCGTTGAGACTCTGTTTTTATCATTTGGTTATTTGATTTAATTCTGTTAACGGCTTCCTATCTAATTCGTACCATTTTTCTAATTTGGGTCTTGCACATTAAAGTAAGCACACAACAATACACGTTAAAGAATGTTTTATATACTGATTCACGCTCAAACCTTTTTGTAAAAGCTAGAACGGCCTTACTGACCACCTGTCCTGAAAGATGGACTTACAATAGAGTTCTTCATTCCGCCAAGAAGGGCCTGAATGAACTGTAGGAAAACGTACAAACGTTTATGTTGGCTAGGGTCCTTGAAAAGGGAGTCATGGTGGTTTCTCTAGCGTGTCCCATCATTTTTCTAGTTTTGAAGTAGCTAAAGAGCAACAGGTTTTCAAATTTAGCCAAAGGCGCTGCTAGTGTGCCGGCGTGCCGCTAGCGAATAAACCATGTGTGGGAGCATGGTGGAGTAGCATCTCTAACCCATCCTTATATTTGGTTTTATAATAGCTTTTAGAGATAAAATTAGTTCATCTCACTTCTATTTCTTCTTTTAAAAAGATAAATACTATTTTTATCACTATTTATAGAGAAAGATATAGTAATCTTCTATTTTTTGCTATATATTTAGAGATTGCTATTTTAAAAAAAACATTGAACAAATCATATTTATATTATAGAATTCTTTTATTATAGAGAAAACTAATTAAAAAAACAAATAGTATTCTTCTATTTTTTTTAATATTTTTACGACAAAAAAAGATGCCAAGGCTCCAAACTCCAAGAACTGTTTCTAGAGAATAATTTAATTATGATGCAGACCTATTTAACATATATTGTAAACTAATGATTTTCTTATATAAATTTAAGTTTAATTTAATTTAATATATTAATTTTGAATATATATATATATATATAATATCGATTTTTAATAATATAAATCATAAAATGAAGTTTAAATTATTAAATTGTAAATGAATTAATATTGACAGTAGATGTTATATGTTTCTGTTTTAATTATGCTAAGATATTAAATAAATTTACATGATATTTGATCAAAAACTGTAATGTATAGATAGGATTGCTTGGTTATTGTTTGATGAACTATTTTTTGATATACTGATGTATTTAATAATGTCTTTGTATAGGTAATTGTTTTATTCTTCAAACTTCTGACAATGTTTATTCTAGTATTTTTTAATAAAATTTTGTTTTTGATGTTGAAGCGGATAATATTTTTCTCCAATTTACTGAACAAAAAATTATAAAATATCATACATGTTAATTCAAATTTATATAACTTTATATTTATTAGTTTTTTTTAAATTTTTAACTTTTTGAAAAAAAAATTTATATTTACTTTTGCCAACAAGCGTATATTAAAGTATAGTGTATATTAAATTTTGTAATCATTCATAACTACAATAATTGTAGTACACTGAGTCTATAATACTTGATAGTTTTAAACAAAATTATATACTGAACTTTTTGTAAGTTTACACGCATTACAGATGCTTGTATGACATTTTGATAATTAATACAGTTTTGATTCTTGAATAATTATAATAAACATGTGATAACATTTGGTGGGGATTATTGATTCCACTATTTTAATGGATTTAGAAAAACATTTGGATTTAGAAATCTTTGATAAATCATATGATTTAAAATCGAGCAAATAGATTTAAGAATCAAAGATATTGATTTCAAAATAAAAATAGCTTTTTGCGAAAATCAAGGATATCCAAATCTTAATAAATCATATGATTTTAAAATAGAGAAAATAGATTTAAGAATCAAAAATGTTGATTTCAAAATATTTTTTTTTTTTTACCTTCCATTTTAGAATTGTTGTGTAATTTAGTTTTTCCTCGTTTTGATTTGACTCTTGTTGGAGCCTTTTCTTTTCTTTTAAACTCTCATTTTACGGAAATCTTTTGTAAATCAAGGATATTGATTTCAAAATAAAAATAGATCTAAGAATCAAGAATATTGATTCTAAAATCGAGCAAATAGATTTAAGAATCAAGGAAATTTATTTAGATATTTCATATTTAGAGATATGAAAGTTATCATCCATCTTGAAGAATAGGTTGAAAGTGAGAAAGTATTTTTTTAATTTACTGGACTAAAAATATTTATTAAAATCATATCATTTTTAAAAATCAATAAAAATTCAAATAAAATAAAAGATTTTTATAATTGGACCTAAAACACTTTCAACAAATGATAGAATGACAAGTATCATCTTTTGCCTCTATGAAGAGAAAAAAAATCTACTATATTATATAAGAGTTATAAATATTTTATAAATAATAAATCATATATCACCATTACAATATAAATGCATATATAATATTAATAAAAAATAAACTAAATATAAGTACATTGTAAAAAAAATCACATTAACTTATATATATCATTTGTTCATAGATAAAAATATATATTTAAATTATTTGTAAATTTAGGTTAAAATAGAAAACTAAAAAAAATAATAATGAAATAGAAAATTTGTTTTAATTAATGTTTAATTTTTTATTAGCATTTATTGGTTCATTAAATAAATTAAAATTTGTTAAATATAATAAATATAAAATATCATTAAAAGAAGGTGATACATAGCATTTTTCCCCCAAAGAAGTGAAAAAACCAACTTTATTATATAAGATAATCTTTCTTTGAACCTACGATTCATCTCTTACTCATAACCGATAATAATAAAACTTCACATTTCTAACCTTGAGTTTCCTTAAATTGCTGCAAATAGTTCTAACTTTCACAAGATACACTAATACATATAGCTAGTCGAAGTTTCGTCATAGATTTGAACATAATGTTGAATAATAGGATCGACGGACTATTTCTCCACAAAACTATAACATCAGATGTCTACCAAAATATAATTACGTTCTATATATATCTGAAATAATAGTTCCAAACTTAATTCTCATTTCTTTAAATTTTGAGATCTATAAACCTATAAACCATATTTAATTGGTTTACTGTTTTTAAATTAATTAGTGAATCATTTTAAATTAATACTTAACCAAATTAAGACCCAAATAGATCCAATTAAGAATCTAATTTTATCCATATTTTTTATAGATCTAATTTAGGTCTGATTTTTAGTTAAATATCGATTTAAAATGGTTTATTATTTGATATAAAAACAGTAAACCAATAATAATCATGGTTTATGGGTTTTCAGATTTCGAATTTTAAAAACGTGAGGATATAAATAAGTATAAAATTATTGTCTCATGGATAATTAAGTTTGAAACTATATTTCGGTGACATATAGAACACGATCTAGTTTGAAAACATTTGGTGCTATAGTTTTCATGGGAAAATAACTCACTAACCCTTAATATTATTAACACTTTGACATCATTTTGATCAAAAGAAATATGTAAGTGGATCCTCTACATGGTAACAACTACAAAAACATAGGACTATAAAATATAGGAGTGAACACATAACAAATATCTATATATTTGGAAGTATTTGTAATCTAATATGCTTAATTTAAATATTTGGTGTTAGGATATCTTGATTTATATACTTTTAACTAAATATTTGATTAAAACTAATATAAATTGAAAATAATATAAGTAAGAAGTATTTTATTTAATAAATAACATATTACTTTTAATTTTATTTATAACCAAATAATTAATGTAATAAATAAAATACATTAAAACTTACATATAAATATAGTAATGCCCACCCCTAATAGGATGATGGGAACCATGTAACCACATCCATTGACTTTTCCGGCTTTCTCAATCATTTGTTTAGCCACCAACTCGTCGATTATCCATCAAATGAGATTTAATCAGAGTTTTATAATTTGTATTTTACAACTTAGTGGATCATACAAAATTATATTAACAAAGAACAAGTGTTTTGTATGTATGAAGCCAAGAGACTAAACATATAAAACAACGTCCAATCGATTGAAAATGATTCTGTTTTGGATGGTTCTATCGCAAAGATATTTGCAAATTTTTAACAAGAAAAAAAAAACATATTCTCCCAGAAATTGTATATGAAATTCAAGAGCGTAATAATGATTTTTTTGGCGATATCATCGCATAACTACAAGTTTACTATAGTTTTCTTGGGACAAAGAAGATTATTATCAACGTAAGAAAATTGAGATATATGAGATGTAATTTCATAAAGATGTTTTAGTTTGTTAATGAACTTTTTCTACAGGTGTTTTGAAATATCTAAAATGCAGAAACCGCATCAGAAACATTTGTAATTTTCGTTGCATTCAAACGTATCATATGAGCAAACGCATGTATTATTTTGACCAAACGAACAGCATCTAATTCGTTTACAGATGTTAGTTACATCCGAATTCAAAACGCAAATAGCACCAAATATGGATTTTGAAATAGTCACCTGGACCGATGACGAAACAAGAATGTATCAAACCGGACCAAAAAATTCCCAAACAACAAGCATCCTAACCACCAGGGACGAATCTAGAAGTTATTGTGATCTGCGGCATACATATAATTTATCAACAATATCAACAGGGGCATTTGTTAATTTTTTTTAAAAAAATACACTGAAATTTTAAAAACTATGGTGCGCAACTGCCCACCCTTTGTCTATGTACCTTAGCCACTGCTAACCACCATCCTATTGATTTAACATTTCGACCAAAACATCAACCATCCTAACCACCGTGTATATTTTAATCTAACAACTTATATTGAATGATTGACTTCATGCGAGAATATTAAAACTTACAAATAAAATACAATAAAGAAGGAAGAAAGTGTTGAGGATGTCATGCAAACATGGCCAGCTCAAGGTTTACATTGTAAGAAGTTGTCTTCTTCGCAACCTATTTTTGTATTTTCTGCTTTATTATTAAGGATATTGGTTAGGAAAAAAAATCAGAATTGTGTTGAGAAATGAAAGGAAGGGCCTACGTAATGATCTTCTTCTTCTGGGCTCTTCTAACGATTATCACCCCAATGCTAGTTAGCTGGTCTCAGGCTCTCAAAGGTAATACTCTTAACATCAAGCTCCATTTATTGGTCAAGAAAGTGAACGTTTTTGGTTTCTTCTATATATAGTGGTTTCAAAGAGAAAGTATTGTAAATGCATTATCATATTCAAAATTTTATACTGATATTTCAGAACATAAGAAAAAGGATTCCGGTCCAAGGCGAATGATGGGATATTCAGCAGAAATGGTTTTGACAAGAGAGATTGTTGAACGCTTAGAAGAAAAAGAAGAGTTGAAGATGAACCAGTCAATGGCGCCAACTCCTGAAGATCGCCCTATTTTACCTTCCACGAATCAAACTTCAACGAGGATAAAACAACAAGAAAGATCAGTCACTAAACATAAACATCCCATGAGTTTGCGATAAATTTCTTTGAATATTTTCTTTTTATTTGTCTATTTCAGCACAATATTTAACTTTGTTCATAAGCATTCTCGGTTTGTTTTTGGATATACGAAAGTTAATGCTGGTGAGAGCAGTTAGTACATATGTTAAATTGGCTTTCGTTTGGAAGAACTTTATGTTTCTACGTTCTTATTGGTAGAAAGAACACAGAAAATGATTATTGTGTAATTAGTTTAGTACTAACAAACAATAACGAGTTGGTGAAAAAAACATACAAAAAACGGGGAAATTGCTTGAAATACACTAACTTAGATATCACTTTTCAAAAATATATTTAACTAAAAATATTATGATATTTAAATATAGGGTTTAGTAATTATAGTTTAGAGTATTAGAAAATGGGATTAGTTTTATAAACTTCTTTTGAATAATTCTCAAATATTTATGAATGATTAAAAATAAATAATTTTATTTTTATAATAAATTTAAAATAGTTATAAAATAATATTATTTAAAAATAAATGTGAATAATTAGAACTGAGATAAATTTAGAATTTCTCCTAGCTCACACCACATGAAATTTTACCAAACATCAAGGATGATTTTTAGTCAACCTGGTGATCTGATTGTGACGAAACATACTTAGGACATCTTCAACAAGATATCAAAACATTAGATTTGGTAAAATTTCATCTCCAACAAGACATCAAAATTAACATTATGTCATTAAATTTGGTGTAATATTGGTGTAACACTATTCATCATAACAAATATTTAAAATACATATTTTATTATATTTCATTTACTAATATAGTTTAAATACTGTCAAATTTGC
Organism: Eruca vesicaria subsp. sativa; assembly: GCA_932364175.1. Lineage (NCBI taxonomy): Eukaryota > Viridiplantae > Streptophyta > Magnoliopsida > Brassicales > Brassicaceae > Eruca > Eruca vesicaria. The sequence continues at coordinate 127,091 of CAKOAT010917375.1, forward strand.
AATTAAACATCAATAGATTATATTAATTTTATTTTATTTTTAATTATTTCATTTTCACATAATTAAAAAACTAAAATTTTATGTTTTCAAAGCAAAACAGTAAATGACTATTATCTTTTATCACTTACGAATAATAATAAAAAAAAAAGAATTCAACTGTGATAGAATAATAATTATAAATAACAAAACTATACAAAAAGTAAATTAAAATTATTAAATAATGGGGGTTTTGCAAAACCAACCCAAAAATTCAAGTCAAACACAAAACCAACCTCTTTTTTTTTGTCATTGCTATTCATTCTTAAAAAACCTAAACTTTCCTCATGTTTCTACCTATTTACCAAATTGCCATTATTATTAAATCTGATATTATTTTCGAAAATTATTAAAAACCTATTACACCCTAAACATTTCTCCTTATTTACCACAATGCCATTGTCATCAATATTTACAACCACCAAAAATCACCATTGATGAGCTCTTTAAGCTTGTGTTTATGAATTTTCAACCACTTATTTCACTTTCTAAACAAAAATACTTCATTTCCTCTCATTTCCTCTCTATTTTCATCTAAACAATCCTCATAACTCTCATTTTCATAAACACAAACTTCATAGTTTCGATTTTATCCACAAGTGAATCGTAAAGGTTGCTTCTTTTGCTCATATTTGGATTCTGGACGGTGGAAAAGCTTGGAAACAAGCTTTAAACCGGTGTCAAGGTAACTATTTACATGCTTTTCGTCATATCTCTGATCTGTATCGCGAAAGTAGACTATATTATATGTCTGCACATACGTGTAGACTTATGATGCAGTCTACTTGTCAACGCACATGTTACTTTTGCAATTGACCAAAATATTTTTTTCCTACAAGTACGTCAACGTCTTTACCTTTGAAATCAAAAACAAAAAAAATTGGTAGACTTACTAAGAAATCTACATAAAACAGGTTAGATTTGCATTTGACCAAAATTTTGACTTACCATAGTAGACTTTCGTGGAGGTCTACACTTTGTAGACTGCTAGGTAAGTCTACGGAAGGTCAGTTTTGCATTTGACCAAAACTTTGACTTCGTTGAATAGGTTTCTTTTGTATTTGNAAAAAAAATTGGTAGACTTACTAAGAAATCTACATAAAACAGGTTAGATTTGCATTTGACCAAAATTTTGACTTACCATAGTAGACTTTCGTGGAGGTCTACACTTTGTAGACTGCTAGGTAAGTCTACGGAAGGTCAGTTTTGCATTTGACCAAAACTTTGACTTCGTTGAATAGGTTTCTTTTGTATTTGACTAAAATATTTAGAAGCTGACTAAAACTTACTTTACGTGTAGACTTCATATGCAGTCTACAAAACTTAGAAAAAAAAGTAGACTGCATAAGAAGTCTACTATTTTATGTTCGCCAATTGCAAAACTAACCTGTCGGGTTATAATGTAGACTTTTACTGCAGTCTACAGTTACGTAGACATTTAGTTTTGTCTACTCGTAGAAAGTCAACTTTGGTCAATTGTAAAACTAACCTCTTTCAAACAAATTTAAAAATGTAGACTGCATAATAGGTCTACTTCTAAAAGTCAAACTCTGAACGAATTCTGGTCAATTGCAAAACTAACCTTTTTAAAAATGTAGACTAAAAAGTAAGTCTACTCGTATAAAATCACATCTTTTTTCCAAATACAGAAAGTAACCCGTGAATTTGACAATTGCAGAAACCAACCTAAACGTAGACCTAATTTTCAGTCTATAGACTGTAAACTGAATAAAACGTCTACACGTCTGTAGACTGAATATGTAGTCTACCTAGAAAAATCTATCAAAAGTGGATTTGTGTATTATTCATTAAGTTTTTTCAAAACTTTTATTTATGAAAGTGTGTGTTAGTTAATCAAAAGGGTTTTGAATGATTTTCAGAAGATAATCTGTTATAATTAGGAAATTATCAATTTTTTTGTTTGTCTATGTTGTTAGCTTAAAATTTGTAGACGTACTTGTAAGTCTATGATATAATTTTTGGTTTAACTATATTGTTTGCTAATAATTGTAGATGTACTTGTAAGTCTATTTTATAATTTTATCAAACATGAAACTTTTGTTTGCTAATTATGTATTTTTTTTTTGTGCAGGAGATGGCTCAATTACTCATTGTATACAGAGAATGGGTGGTGAAAAACTCTAGATGTGTTAGTGTTATGTGTCGAACTTATGAGTTGTCTTATTGCTATGGATGTTCTATTATGTATTAGTGTCTCATTGCTTTGAGTTGTCTTCTATTGGATTTGTAGGTATTTAGTCTGTGTTGAACTTATAAACTATATTGCTGCTTTGGATGTTGTCTAACGTGATAAACTTATGTTATATTTTTCTCTGTCAAGTAGACTTCTTTGTAAGTCTACAAGAAAGAAATCTTATAAATTTTATTTATAAATTAAAACTAGTTTACAAAACTAAACCAATAATTAGAAACTAAAGTCAAACAACCACAATTTCTCCAACTTGGTTTACACCAAACCAAATCTTTAAAAAATTCTAAACCTAAAAAGATTGAAGACTCCAGCAGCTTCATCTTCTTCTTCCACCGTAAACTTCTTCAACAACTCAAGGTCTTCTTCCACTCTTCATGTCCCATCAACGAAGAATGGAGGTTAATCTACAGAAAACAAAACAAAAGAAGTCAGATTCAACAAAACAAATCAGAATAATATGGAAAAAAACGACCATAACTAAACTAAGAGTATGGTACACAGGACTTGACAGTGATTAATGGTCACTACATATCTGATTTCAGTCACATTAATTAAGATTAGAAGCTATGAGTAAAGCATGAAACTCACATAGATTTTCTCAATTAAAGTTCAATCTTTTTAATAATCAAAAAACACATCCTAACCACTCTTATAAATGATTCAACTTCAGAGAGTGAGTAAAACAAGCTTAAGCTAACCCAATGCATCCAACTATATAATAAAAAAATATATGTGTTTCTCTATACATAATCTAAGACAATGCATCCGAAAATATAATGAACAATCAATGTTTCTCTAAACAGAATTTGAAACCTAAAATAAACAATACACAAATCAAAATTTTAATAGATTTTTCTATGTAGACTGTATATTCAGTCTAAATTAATGTAGACCTATAAGACAGTCTACAAATCAGTAGTCTGCAGTAAAAGTCTACAAATCCGTAGCCTGCTGTAAAATTCTGGGAGCAACCTGCAACAAAAAGAGCCAGAGAAATCAATAAAACATAACACATGCTTGTACACTACAAACATGTATTAACTCATATCACTTCATCAATTTTCGTCAACGACATATGCATTTCAATTTACAGAAAATAAATTGACAATATACAAACCCTAGAACGAAAATTGAACACTTTAATCAAAACAATAAGAGATGCAGAGAGTCTTTATAAACACATATAGAGAGAGAGATAGGGAGGAGAGTAATGGTGATGACGAGGAGGAGATGAGGAGGAGACAAGGCGGAAAGTAATGGTGGAGATGAGGAGGAGACGAGGCGGAGAGTAATGGTGGTGACGAGGAGGAGATGAGGAGGAGACAAGGTGGAGATGGCTTAAGGATGGGAGAGGATAGTGGTGATGGTCGTGGTGGTGAATGGTGATTCCGAGAGGAAGGTGGCTGGGTGTGAAAACAGAGTCGAAGAGGGTTCGCCGGAAATCTCACCGGAAATCGCCCCTTAAACCGCCTCAGATCTAAATGGCATGATTAGGATTCTTTTTACCAGAAAACCTTAAAAAAGTATTTATATGCTGTGTAATTTTTTCAGTTAGGTTAGATTGGTTAATGTAGACTGAAATATACGTCTACATATAAGTAGACTTTACTGTAAGTCTACTATATCCTAAATATTGGCGCCAATATGGAAAAATAGGCTCCAAAATTCATTTTCACTTCCCGCTTAGTTAATTTTAATTTTTAAAATAATTTATTTTGGTAAACACAAATTAACGTAGACTGAAATAGACGTCTACATATAAGTAGACTTTACTGTAAATCTACTATACCCTAAATATTGGCGCCAATATGGAAAAATAGGCTCNGTTAATTTTAATTTTTAAAATAATTTATTTTGGTAAACACAAATTAACGTAGACTGAAATAGACGTCTACATATAAGTAGACTTTACTGTAAATCTACTATACCCTAAATATTGGCGCCAATATGGAAAAATAGGCTCCAAAATTCATTTTCATTTCCCGCTTAGTTAATTTTAATTTTAAAATAATTTATTTTGGTAACCTCAAATTAACGTAGGTAGAAATAGACGTCTACATATCAGTAGACTTAATTGTAAGTCTACTATACCCTAAACCAGAAATCTCAAACCCTAAACCCCAAATCTCAAACCCTAAATGTTTGATTGATTATAAAAAAAATCTTAGTCATTGTATCAAATATCATATATACAAAATATAAACTACTCAACATTAAATATGCAATTTTGAATCATTAAAACAAAATTATTCTAAATCTAGAATCTAACCCTAAGAATCTAACTCTAAAAGACATAACATGTTAGAACCTTTGGTTGCTAAACCATTAACATTGTCTACCACATAGTTCCCAAATCAATATACATTCTTTTAAATTGTTCAATTATAAGAAAATTTAATTTATATACCTTATACTAACCTTTAAATTGATGATTTATTAAAAAAATTACCAAAAATATTTTTTCTACATTTTTAAAATTAAATTCTTTGATTAAATTAAGATGTAGACTAAATAATAAGTCTACACTAGTCTACACAGTAGACGTTAATGTAAGTCTACCTAGTTGTAGACTTTTTTCTTAAAGTGTAGACCTACGGAGGACAGAATCGTAAAATATATTCCACGTTTTTTGTTTGTTCATAAGGGTTAAATAGTAATTTTAACTTCCATTTAGGTTGGATTTGCAATTGATTGAATATGAGGTACACCTTTAAGGTTAAAATGAATATTTGGGTTGGTTTTGGCAATTCCCCCTTAAATAATATATAATTTTTTTTGTATAAAATTTAATGTCATTGGAGATGACAAATAAATTATAACATTAATATACCAAATTTTATGTAACTTTAACATCAATTTGATGTATTTGTTGGAGATACTTTTAAGAAATTGATAAAGGAGTAAACTATAAGTGTTTATAAAGTTGTCCATGACATCTTTGGTTGCGTTCATTTAAGACTAGGTGTTTTGCCCGCACATGCGGGCTTAATTATATTTAAGTTAATTTAAAAATTATCAAAATAAATGATTATTTGCATCCAAATAATTCGACCTAAAACATTAAACTTTTTTACATTGATAAAGTTATTCACAAATTAAAAACAAATATTTGTTTTCCTTTAAAATTTTGAAAAATCTAAAGTCTATTTCATTTCTTCGTAATTGATAAAAAATATATAAAAATATAGAAATCTATCTTTCAATTTTAAAAATTGAATCGATAAATATACATTCAAAAATTGATCTTACAGAAAGAATAAAATTAGTTTGGATAATAATACAATATATTTGAATTTATTTTTGTCAAACACGTATTTTCTTTCTTTTTGAATGATCTTTTATTTTATATGATTAATTCATGTTTAAGGTTTAACTATATAAAATATAAAAATAAATTTAATTTAACGTGTGAGTTCAGAGGCAAAAATTAACTTCACGAATATATATCATTATATTATATTATTTTAATTTGAAAATAATTATGTATTCTACTTTTTTCAATTTCTCTTTTGAATTATGTACAATTAAAAATTTTACTTTATAAATATTTATTTATGTGTTTTATGTTTTTGAATTTTTTTATCAAAAATATATTTTCTGGATAATAACACATCATTTATCTAATAAAATAAGTATTAAATTTGTTTTTATTTTTAGCTGATTTATATATTTTATTCATTAAGGGTATAAACGATATTAACCACTCTAACTTTTAACGTGAGAGCTCCGTTGCGAAAAATCACTTCTCGCAAATAATAGTATAGATTGGATAGCACAACATATGTATAGGAAGATTTACATAAAAATATTTTGATTAAATCTCTTTATACTTTAAATACCTAAACCTTTTTAATTATCCAATTTAATATTTTAACTAATTATTTTGTTTATCTTAATATAATATATTAATTTTAATATAGTACATATTTTAGTAAACCCTTCTTATTTTAATCAAAATATTAATATGTTTAAAACAAAATTTCAAAATCCAAAAAAATCTATAAAAATTCAATTATTTTAAGTTTCAGAAATAAATTAAAAAATCGTGGATAATCTTAAGCTTTTTAATTTGTTAACAAAAAACTTTGAACTTTTTGATTTTAGTTTTTTTAATATTAACTGTTTACGACTTATACTTTTTCACCAAATGCTTGCAAATATTAAGTAAAGATTATTGAATATTTCATCAATTTTTTTTTTCATCAAATGTTTATGACTTACAAAAAATCCACATGGCAATGTACTTCTTAACACGTTAATAACAGAGTTACTTTACCAACTCACTGTACTCATTTCTCTCGCTTCTTCTTCATCTCCAATGGACGAGACCAAATCAAAGACAGAAGAAAAATGCAAACGCCGCACTAAACCTACACCCATTTGCTGTGAAACTGGAGATCACGTTCATTCCCCTCCCACGCGCCCACCCAAACCCACTCCCCCTCCTCCTCACGCGCCATCCCCGACCATCGAATCCCTCCTCCAACTCTCACCCAAGCCCCACTACGGCGAATGCAGGAAGAATCAGGCAGCAAGCACCACCACCACCACCGCCTACGACGGCTGCGGAGAGTTCGTCAGCGCCAATCCCGCCGAAGACTCTTTAAACTGCGCCGCATGCGGCTGCCACCGCACCTTCCACCTCCAGGAACCTCTCTCCGACGGCGCGATCCTCGAAATTCTCAAGATCTCGCCGTTACAGTTCCGCCAGATCTTCTGCTCTCCTTACGGAAACACCGAAGAGAGGATCGTGACGGATCGATCGAACGAGGAGGGAGCGAAGAAGAGGGTGAAGAGGAGGTTCACGGAGGAGCAGAGGGAGAAGATGAGGAGTTACGCGGAGAAGGTTGGGTGGAAAGTGAGCACTGAGAGTAGAGAGAGAGTCAAGGAGTTTTGCGATGGGATTGGAGTGACGAGGAAGAATCTTAGAGTTTGGATGAATAATAATCATAACGGAGTTAACGGACGACGTTTGGATGAGGAGGAGGGGAGAGTGAGGAAGAGGTTTAAGACGAAGTTCACGGCGGAGCAGACGGAGAAAATGAGGCGTTACGCGGAGAAGCTGACGTGGAAAGTTAGGGCTGAGGATAGAGTGGAGACTGAAGGGTTTTGCGGTGAGATTGGAGTTAGTTGGAATAGTTTTATGATTTGGATGAATAATCACAAGGAGGAAAGGGACTGATGGTAAACTACAAGTAGTGTTATGTTTTTTTTTCCTTAGATCATTTCGTTTCAGTGAAGTTCTAATTGTAATGTATGAAAAAAAAAGAGAACGGAGCATGTATTATAAATAACAGCTTCCATCATCCCTTTGATCAGTTTTTTTTGTTTTGTTTTTTGAGGTCTTTGGATTTATTTGGGAGACCACGAAGAAGGCAAGTTTGTTAATCAATATTGTTGGAGCATGGAGGTGGTGAATATCGCGTTGTTTTTTTCTCTGGTTTGGTAAATAAATAGGAAAATAAACTACCAATCACAGTCCAAAGGTTTGGTTACTGGCTAGAAACAACTTATCCATAATTGTCACAAGTAGCAAGCAGATCATTAATAAACCAACATTTAGACACCAAACAGTTTCTCCTATGTGCTTGATGATGCTTCCTTTAGGAGTTTCTCAGTCAGTTCTTTAGGCAAACCCATCACGCTATCTGTTGTCCCAACCTGATATACATCATCAACAACACACCCTTTATTCAGTTAGTATTCATGGTACAAAAGTAATAAAAATGACATAATCGGCTTGTTGCAGAGCTTGCTCGTTTATCCTCAACCCTAGACTCGAATCTAAAGTAAAGTTGTGTTTAGGTTATGACTAAATACAGAAGGCAAAGGAATCCAACCACTTCTTTAACGCATGGCGATATTAGAGGATGTTCGATTAGGAGTGCACCAGCCACCTTAAGCACCATGCCTTCTTCAATCTGCTCTCATCAAGATAGCCCTTATTAACTTTAGTAGAAGCAAGCAAATATTGTTCTGGTAAGGAAGGAAACATCTTACCAGTTTCTCGATGATCTCCTCGGATATTTCGTTGAAATAGATCTGTTAAAGAAATGCAAATCATCAGCAGCATACGTTTAACAAACTGTAAAATCCCAACTCTAATGAAAACGTAAAAAAGTATTCACACCTCGACTCTATCGACGCCTCCTTTTCTGAAACCTGTTTTGAGATTTGTTACAACCACGGAACTGACTGTTGCTGTGTGTCCCTTGGAATAGCCTGTGTGTTTTGAATGAAGCCTTTGAGAATTGTACTTAAAACAAGTAAGGAAGGTCATATGGAGTGAGCTTACTTTACCTCTTATGTATTCCCTTGCTTCTTCCACACTCGAGGGTTTCTCTCTAATGGTATTTTCATAGACAACAACCTTCATAAACCATTAAAATCCAACAAGTCTCTCATAATTTATCCAAGAACCACCAAATACCATTTTATCTCCTATAAAACAACCTAATCAACAAAACTAACTAAAAAATTGTATAGCTTTTTAGACACTCAATTTTTTTATCACTAAGCTAGCCAAAATGGTCGTCCATGATGGCTCGAGAATATCCAAGTAAAATTATCAACAAGTAAGGAAATTGAACATTACTTGGTCACAAGTAACAAGTAAGGCCTCCTTTATGTCGTCGTCATCATCAGGGATCCGCTGCATGATTGCTTCAGCCTGATAAAAACAATCCCACATGTTTATTAAAAGCATCTAAAGAATAAAAGATGCTTTTTTTTTTTTTTTTTGGTTAGCTGCGTATTTATCTAGATCAAGTTTTCGTAGACGAGACAGTTCTCCGAGCACTTCTATCTGACTGTGTCTAATCTATACGGGAGAATATACAACTTATAGAGAAAAGTAATATCAAACACCTTTGATTATATAAAGTAACCTAGTATTAAGATATATCAAATACGCATGAAAGCGTTCCTACATAAACTCTGGCGAAACAAGTTGTAGATGAACTAAAAGGAGGAGATTCAAAACATGTGATATCAGGAAATGCTACACTATTGTATCTTCAAGTTTTGCAAGTTTATAATAAATAAATGAGGGAAACAAGAAACAGCACCATAAGAGATTACGAATCATGAACCATACAACTAACCATTTTTTTTATCTACCAATTAGAAGAAAGCAGATGAAGTGTTTTGGTACCTTTGCCTCAGCTAAAGCTAAAACCAAGTCTTCAGGCTTCTCCTTACGGATGCTTTTCTCGTCAATATCAGCACTCTACAATCAAAAACAGTGAATTTCAATCATTATCTCACCAGAAAAGTGAATGCTTGTTTTTGTTTCAGAGGAGTACCATTAGAGTGAACTGATATCCCATGTCTGTTAATACACTTCTTCGAGCAATCGATGAAGATCCCAAAACCAGCTGCAAAAACACATTTTTAAATGGGAACGAGATAATCAATCAGCAAACTCCAAATTCGCTATTTTTTAGATTTAACAAAAATATATCCCGAGGTCAGCAAAATTCGAAATAGGATGCAGAGAGAGTGCAATTAGAGAATCGAAAGAACCTTGAAGTGAGGACGACTCGATTCCATTTTTTTCTTCTGTCAAGAGCGACCAACGATTTTCGTTTTTGCGGTTTATGGAAATGTTACTCTGTAGTCTGCCCTATAGTTGCAAAACAAGATTAATACTTGCTCAAGGCCCAACACAATATTGGGCCGGGCCTGATGAGCTAAAGAAACTTCAACAAGATGTTTTTGTAAAGGAAAAAAAACATTTAGTGCATTTTGGCAAAACCGGTCTCTCTCTACCAATATAAACCATTTGTATAAATACCACTTGTGGCCGGTTAACAAAATCTTTAAGCTTGTTTTCTTTTTTGAGCCATGGCTGCTCTTCTTATCCCAATTCTCCAACCATTCTTCTCTTCGATCTCTGAACACTCTCAAACACCAGTCTCCACTCTAACCTCCTCCGACCATCCTCCACGCACTGCTCTCTCACGTCGTGACGCCCTCTCACTCTCCTCCGCCTCTCTCCTCCTCTTCTCAACCGATCCCGCATTTGCCTTTGGAATCTGTATACATACACACACATTTTTTTGTATAATATTCGATTAGTCATTTCTTTTATTTAATCCAATTTGGTTGGGGTTTATAACACGGCAGCAGGACCAAAGGAATGGTTGAAAGATCAGAAGAAGAAGTCTTCGAAGTTCTTGTTAGCTCCCATTGATGCTTCTCGTCAAAGCCTTCGCTCTGTTTACCTTTCTCTCTGTACAATCAAATTTACTACTCTCTTCTCTCACTTTCGAATTTATTTAATTTAATTTAATTTATTTTTTTGTAATTAACATTTAAGCAACTAGAGAATCTGATTATACGGACAAAGATTTGGAAAGCCTCCAGAACCTGTTAAGGTCTTCTGCAAGAGATTGTGTTCCTAAAGAGAGAAGCTCTCTTGTCGATTTTCAGTCTAAAACCGGAGTTGAGGTTCTGTCTTTGTTCTCTTTGGTCTCAAAAAGATTATAAAATATTTGTTTTTTTTTAAAGAAAATGAATGCATTTTTTTTAGGTTTGTACATTCAAGCTTGTTTTGAAGAATGCTGCTTCATTACTAGATGATAAGGACCCAGTCATACTAGAAGCAGAGAATGTTCTAAGTGATCTTGTTAGGTAAAATTGCAATTTATTATTAGTAAGATTCTTTTTTAAATGTCTTGTTGTTGATTCCGCTCTTTGATGGCACAGGTCTTTTGGTTCTCTCATTGTGCTGACGAATGGGATTGATATGAACCTTCCTTCTGATAGGTTAGTGTTTCCTCAGTAACCACCTTTCTAAACATGGAAAGTTAAAGATCATATTCCTTTTATGTTAATTATTTTCTTTCATGACACTAAAGACAGTATAATGCTTAAACATGTTTTCAGAAAAAAAATTGCTGATGCAGTTATGGAGTCGATCACTTTTCTTGACAAATTTGAGAAGCGTGTCAAGGACTGCCTTGAGATCTGAGATGAAGTGTCTGTTCTTCTCTTCTTGTAAAGGCAATATGAAATCGTTATGGTTGTTTAGGGGTATCAACATTTTGTTACAATTTGTGAGAGACTCGTTTTATATATAATATAAATCATATTCAAAATGGGAGCTTTTTGTTTATGGGAGAAGATTAGGCGAGGGCATTTTACCCTGACCCGAAGACCCGAATCGGAACCGACCCAAAAATACCCGACCCAAATCTGGTCCGAAAATTTACAAGTATTTATTGGGTCTAAATTTCTTTTACCCGAATAGATTGGGACCCGAAAAAAACTGACCCAAATAGATCCGACCTGATAAGAACTGATTTGTACCCGGGTTATAAACATGTATATCCAAAACTATTATTTTTGTGTTATGTTTTATATATCTATACTATTTTATAATTTAGTTGAAATATCTTTTGTTAACAATAATTATTATTATTTGTAGTATTTTTAAGTAATATAAAGTTTTAAAATGTAAAATTTAGAGTTTAAAAATGTTTTCTTTAATTATTAATAGTTTAATTTAAGTTATTTTATAAAATTTTAGATATATATGAAAAATATTGATTAGATTTGAGTGAGTTTGGACATGTTATGTATTTTTTAGATTCTAAATAATCAGACCCGATCCAGGCCCAATATGGATCCAAAAATTACAGACATTTTACAAGTATTGGAATTATAGATCCGGACCGACCCGGATCCGACAAGACCCAACCCGGAACCAAACCAAAAAATCATAGGTATCCATAGGGATCTAAATTTTCAAGACCCGAAAGCCCTAGACCCGACAAGACCTGACCCGAGGACCCGAATGCCCATGTCTAGGTAAGATACAGTGACTTTGTTTATATCAATGGGTTTCTACAGTAAAATTACAATCTCCTAAAGCATCCTCATTGCTAGGACGAGGAAGAAGCTTCTTAGGATAGTTTATTAATATATGTAGATTAAGAGATGAAGTTAAGATACTTGTGTAAAAGAGAAGATTATTGGTAGATACTTTTTTCGGTTCTTAGTTAAATAGTTATTTTTAGTAAGTTATTTTTGTTGAAAATAAAACATATATCATTAATAAAACATATAACACTAAGAAAATAGAAAACATAAGAAAATAACAAATTTGGAAAAAAATTACAAAGATAAAAAAAAAATTCAAAAAAAAAAAAAGATTACAAATTGCAACAAGCAATTTTTTTATTCAACTCACAGAAACTTAAAGATAAAATGTTAATTTTCAGTTCCAAATTGATCCCATATATTTTCGATCAAATCGGATTTTAATTGTTTATGGACCGGTCTATCCCGAACTCTTGCTCGACGATCAAGTGTATTGAAAAGCTGAATGGGCATCTTGACGCAAAAATATAAATCCTCATCTTGAAACGTGTCATCTTGAGTCCGTGTACGTCGTTCTTCTTCGACAATCATATTATGGAGTATGATACATGCTCTCATAATATTTGCTATCTTCGATTTATCCCATAAATTAGATGGATTTTTAATAACGTGATATGTCGCATATTTACTTAGTCTTAACCTTGCATTCTTGTTCATGTTGAGCATATAGATTAGGTTTAGGCACATTTAGGTTGCATTTTGCATTTATTTGTCTTTATCAGGTGGTGAAACTATCCTTGGAGCCTTGGAAGTGGTTTGGTGGAGTTTGAGCTCCAAAAAGAGGAGTTTGGAGTGAGTATTGCTCGAGGAGAGGCCGGAGCGACGTCCACAGCGAGACCCCTTGGTCGCTCCACATCAGAGCGACACCTGAAGGCCGCTCGCGTTTCCACGCAGAATGAGGCTCGGGAGCGAGGTCCGGGAGCGACCTGGCCAAGCCGCTCCAGCGCCTGGAGCGACCTCTGGGAGCGACACGGCCAGGTCGCTGCGCGTCTTTTATGTGACGAAAAACTTGCTTTGAGGACCTTTTTGCAATTTTTATTTTTTATGTTTTGAGTTTCAGAAACCTAATTAAAAACTACGTTGTAAGCCACCATTAGGGACTTATCTTTTGTTCTTGAAGAAAACTTCTTTTGATTCAAAATTTCATTGCTTTCATCTTGTGTTCTTGTTGATTTCTTGTCTATCTCTTTACATGATTAATCTGAAATCCAATATGGGTTTAAGAGGAATCATGGAGATTAGTGAGTAATCACCTTTTGAATTCATGGGTTAGGGAGATTAAGGGTGATTAGGTTAGATTTAGGAT
>CAKOAT010918486.1:0-54958 GCA_932364175.1 Eruca vesicaria subsp. sativa
GGTTGTCACCAGTCATCGTTTCTTCGTTGGTCATGTTGCGGTTACGGTGTAAGATAGATCCGACCCCCCCCTCCTTCTAGCGCCAAACTGTGGGAGTCGATTTCACCCTACTGTCAAATAAATCGTAAAAAAGGAAACTTCGGGAAAACCCTAAGTTTCCAGAGGAACCGGCTATCTGCGAGAACCGCACAACGAAAATGTGATGACGAAAATACTTAGAATTTAAATGAGAATAAACGAAAACAGAGAGCAAAGAGGTTCTTATTCCGAATCTGCGTTGAACTGGTACAAAAAGAATTGCCGAAAGCGTAAGACCTAGAAAACCCTAATTGAGACGCAGCTCGCTAACAGAAAAACGGAAATATTCCTAAATGCTAGTTTTGGTGGTGAGAGCTCTGAATTTTCGTGTCCTTGCTTCTGCCCTAGACCTCCTCTTTATATACTCCTCGTCTTGCCAATCCGATCTTTCCATTTTGCCCAGATTTGACTTAAATCGGGAATTTTCCATTCTTCTCGATCCTTCCTTTTCTTCTGCAGAAATCTTCTATTTCTCTTTAAACCTTCCTTTTATGTTCAAACTTGACTTTTATTTTCCTTCTGCGAGTAAACCGTCAAAACGTTATCAAATCTGCGGGTTTGATTCCGTTGAAATCGCGAGGTGGGTTTTATCGCGTTTAGGTCCTTCCGGGCCGTTTTGCGATAAAAGCCGTTTTCCAACTTCTACGGGATCGTTTCCTGATCTGACGTCGTTTTTAATAAATTTCTCGAGTTAATCGCAAAGTTTTGCGATTTACTCGACTTTTTATTAAAAACGCGTTTTTTACGACTTACTCGGCGTTTTTTATTAAAAGCGCGTTTTTTATGATTTCAACGAGAAATCTTGAATAAATCGTATAGTTTAGGCATTGTTCGGTGTTTCGTTTAACCGTTGCCGTTTTATACGATTTCCTCGAGTTCTTTCCGAGAAAACGAAGTTTTACGGTTTTTATCGTAAAACTCGAACGGNTTTACGACTTACTCGGCGTTTTTTATTAAAAGCGCGTTTTTTATGATTTCAACGAGAAATCTTGAATAAATCGTATAGTTTAGGCATTGTTCGGTGTTTCGTTTAACCGTTGCCGTTTTATACGATTTCCTCGAGTTCTTTCCGAGAAAACGAAGTTTTACGGTTTTTATCGTAAAACTCGAACGGTAAGTCGGATCGAAACGAAACGAGAGACATTTCGGCCGTGGTTCAGAAAGCGACCGTGTCGTAAGTTCGAATCAGGGATGCGGGAAATCGAGGCTCCGGGAGGTCTCTAGTTCGCCTGCTGGCGAACTAAGCCGAGCTGGCTTAGTTCGCCAGCAGGCGAACTAGCCAAGGATTGTCTAGTTCGCCTGCTGGCGAACTAAGCCAAGCTGGCTTAGTTCGCCAGCAGGCGAACTAGTCAGGGCCGTCTAGTTCGCCTGCTGGCGAACTAAGCCAGCTTGGCTTAGTTCGCCAGCAGGCGAACTAGTCCGGAACCTTCTAGTTCGCCTGCTGGCAAACTAAGCCAGCTTGGCTTAGTTCGCCAGCAGGTGAACTGGTTGCGACTAGTTCGCGTTCTGTGGCGGTTTCGGTTTTTCGCGGTTTTGTAAAACGATTTCTCGAGTTTTATAAAACGATTCTCGAGTTTTATAAAACGATCCTCGAGTTTTATAAAACGATCTTCGAGTTTTATAAAACGATCTTAGAGTTTTATAAAACGGCTTCTCGAGTTTTATAAAACGATCTTCGAGTTTTATAAAACGATCTCTCGAGTTTTATAAAACGATCTCTCGAGTTTTATAAAACGACCTTTCGAGTTTTATAAAACGATCCTCGAGTTTTATAAAACTATCTTCGAGTTTTATAAAACGATCTTCGAGTTTTATAAAACAGCTTCTCGAGTTTTATAAAACGATCTTCGAGCTTTATAAAACGATCTCTCGAGTTTTATAAAACGACCTTTCGAGTTTTATAAAACGATATCTCGAGTTTTATAAAACGATCTTCGGGTTTTATAAAACGATCTCTCGAGTTTTATAAAATGATTCTCGAGATTCATAAAACTGTTGCGTTTATGTGTTTGCGGAGAATTTTGGCTATTGATTCCGTCGTACCGATTTTGACCCCAACATCTTCGTAGGGAAACCTATTCGCTATGCTATACAAGATTTTTCTCTTGTAACTGGACTGAATTGTGGAGAAATCCCTGAGACACACAAGAACGCTAAGGGTAAGGGTGTCCGACGGAAGGGTACCGGAAAAGGCCAGTCCTCCACGTCATCTCCCTCCATCTGGGATGATCTATTTCGTGGGGAGGAAAATCCCACTACTAGCTGGGTACTGGATCGGCTCCTAAAGGGAAAAAGTTACAAGGACCCGTTAACGGGTCTTCGTTTAGCATTGTTGTTGCTCGTTGAAGGTATTTTGTGCCCCACATGTGGCACAACAAATATACGCCCGGATGTTGTGGGTATGCTTGCTAATCTGGATGAGTTCCTGGACTATCCATGGGGCCGTGAATCATTTCTCCTCACAGTTAGAAGTACAAAATCTCGATCTCCCAGTAATTATGTGTTGCAGAACAAAATGGCCATCCAAGGATTTGCACATGCCATGGTTCTTGTGACGGTTGCTGCGTGCCCTGCTTTACTAAGAAAGCCTGGTTCACTTCCCACCGGTGTTGATGATACTTGGACAAGTGAAGATATTGTGCGTGAGTTGATTGAGAGGAAGTTCACGATAAACTTTGTTTCAGCCAAAGCTGTTGACCAAAAGGGACAGGTAAAATTGTGTTAATGTTGTCTCTATTACTATAAAATGATCATTATTAGCCCTATATACTTTTATCATGGACTCTTGACTGATAAGTTTTTCATATTTTGCAGGCATATGTACGATCTTTGATCAGTTCAGATGCATTTAGAGAGGATTTGTACCGTAGTTTGGAAGCAATGAAGATGAAGCCGTTGACCAGCTGATTTAACCTTCTCCAGAATTACGGGCACCATATCCACGTCTTTGCTGCCCATATTCCTTATCCATATCAGAAGAGTCCTGACCTTCACTGGATTCAGCAGGAACTGGATGCCCTTTCTTCACCTTCACATCATCTGCTTTAACACCGCTAGTCCATGTGTTATGCTCAAATTGGTAGTCAACCATTTATGAGTCATGCTGAGCCACCAACTGGTGACCAGCGTAGTTCTTCCGGTGTGGCTGATTTGGTTAGGCTAGCGGCTGAGGCGTTTGAGGCACAACTACTACCTTTGTTTGAGGGATACATGACTAGTATTAAAGACCACATATTTTCAGAAATTCAAACTCTGAAGAATGAAGTTTCCAGTGCAGGTTCATCAATTTCCGCCGTTAAAACGTTTGTAAAGACTGACTATGCCAACCTACAAAATGCGTGCAGGAGTGGTCATATGTATGGTGGGGACCCCCTTGGCGGATATAGTCCAAGAATGTCCCCCACTGCTCCACTTAATTCCTTTGGAGTCAACCGGACAACCGATTTTGGTTTTGAGAGCATGGGTAGGGGAGATGATGGAAGACAAAGTAACCACTAAATTTTGTTCGTTTTACAAGCATCTTCCTCGATTCCAGGCATTGGGGGAGACAATGCATTCCCTCGTGGTGATTTAACGGAGGTGAAAACTACGTCCATTTATGATTGTTATATTTTCTATAATTGTAGCCTTACCATATTGAGTCGAACTGGATCTTACCCACTCACAGGAACCTCATGGAAAGGGAAATGACGTCTCCAGCGGACTTTCAGTGTATCCGACAGCCCCCCCTTCTGACACTGGAGATGTAGTTGCTAATGTAATAGTATGGCATTTCAATTATAAGTCCTACCTTTGTTCCATTTTCAGAGAGTTTCAGTTAGAAGTACGTGGTTATTAGTCGCTTTTCATCTTCAATAGTACCAATGGTAGTTCATATTATTCCATTCTACAGTTATGCCATTCCATTATATTGATTTGTATTCCACGTCAACTATAGCACGACTTAAGATATCTTCCATACCTTCTCTGTTCTATTCCATTTACTTGTGAAATATACATATCTTTTTAGTAATAAATCTTTAACAGTGGTTTCCACTTGTGTGCAGGTCCTACTGTCTCTACATCAGGAATCCACAACGGCTACCTCAGAAGTATCAGACATACAAAGGGAAGCCCCCCCTGTGGCAAATCTCGGAAGTAGCACTATCCAACCAGATATTGTAGCATCTGGTCTTCAGCAGGTGATCTTCCTGCAACAGAGATGAAATGTGTGAAATGGTTTTGTCATCTGTATTACGTACATGTCACCTAAACACTTTTTTGATAGGCACCTCCATCCAAAGCTGCTCTATTATCTAATATTCCGGAGAAGGTGCATGTTGGCGAGGTATACATGTGTTTTTTCCTTGTATTCATTTGCTATACGATGTTAACTTGTAACCATTGTAGACAATTTCGTCCGGTGATATCACGGTCAATCAATCTCACGCTCCCGAGACGGCACAACCTGTCAGAACTGGCGTTCCAGAAACAACACCAACCGTCACAACTGATGCTCGAGAGATGGCACCAACCATGACAACTGACTTCCCAGTGAAGGCACCGATCACAGGTCATGCTCCAGAAACGATACCAAGCGTCTCAACAGATGTTCGAGAGATGGCTCTATCTGTCACAACTGGCTTTCCATTGGAGGGACTGACTGGCGCACCGACTGTTGATGCACCTGAAGTTCTTTCACACAGTCTGTCTAACACGAACGCTGAGGTATTACATAAACCCAGCCATATACTAGGTAGGCATGAACATTTTAGATGAGGTCTGGTTTATTTATCTCCTCCCCACTTGTTATGTATCACAGGCTATAATCCCGGAAGTCGCGATTGAAACTACTATTGAACCCATGGGAGAAGCAAAAGAGGTTAATAAATTTATAATAAGGTTTTTGCATCAACGCAGTTCTAATGGTTTTATATTGTAGGTCGTTGTTGAAGGGTCGGTTGAGGCTACAGATGATGTGGTTCCTCCTAAGTCGAAAGCAGTCCAACAAAAAAAGGTAAACATAAGCCTACTGTATTATTTTACATATTAAATATGTTCTGTCTAACAGGCTTGTTCTTGAACTATATTTGCGTGGACGTGGTAAAAAACCAACAACCATTCCACCAATGGTCAAAGGAGGAGAGGTATATAAATTTATAATATACTAGTTCCCATCTCATATGATCTAATTATCATCTACATTGTAGGATGCTGTTGAAGGGTCGGTTGCGGCCACAGATGAGGCAGTTATGCCTAAGGCGAAAGCAGTACACAAAAGAAAGGTAAACGTGCATTTACGATGTATAATTTATACTAGTAGAAATGTAAGTATTAACACGATTATAACTACACTTGTGTGAACGTGTTGCGAAGCCTAATCCCACGGGCCCATCTGATGGATTCTTACGCTACAGCAAACGGACTCGCCACAGTCCTGACCGATACACGCCATCCGAAGAACCTCGTAAGCAAGAACAATCCAAACGAAGTCGGCTTAATCCAAAGCCAAAGGTGGAAGATCGGGCTGAAACTATTCTACTTACTGAAACAACGAGGTTGGTTTGGGGGGGGGGGGGTTTACACCATTCCTCCCACCTAATCCTACAACTCGGGATGCATTCCTACAGGCGATGCAGTTTGCCAACTAAGCAATAAATACATTGTTGTTCGAGTTTCACTATAGGTTTATTGGATTTAAATCTATTCCATTTCACTTTGAACAAAACAAATATGGTATATTAATTACAGACTATACTATTCAATATAGAATGGAATTGCCTGATACGTGTTCCGCTTACTTTTCAGGACTCAACAGCCTTCTGAAGTTGACACCCTTGAACTTGACAGATTAATGTGTGTATTCGATTGCAGCATGGTGGCTTCTGAGAAGGTGCCCAACCTCTACTATATAGTGTAATGATAAATAACATGGCATTGTAATTTGACTCACTTAATCTATTAATACTGTTTGTTGTAGGCGGTGGATCATGTTGTCTCATACATCCGGAAACGCAGGGATGGTCTCCCTCAGTGTAGATTTGACTTCGTTGACGCATCCTTTTTCTCTGACCTCAGAAGTAACTACGCAGAGTTTATTGCATGCCCATCTAAGGATGCGTTCTCGTTCTCCCCATCTTTGAAGCAACAGTTTATATACCGCCCGCAATGGTTCATCAACGTTGACGTTCTTTACGTTCCGGTTATGGTGAAGAAAAGCTACTGGGTTGGTGTTATTGTTGATTTGAATGTGTGGGCCATGTATGTTGTTGAATGCAACAGCGCCTGTCCCTCGGAGGCTGACCTCGCTTCTGTCATAACACCCATTTCGATTCTCCTTCCGCGCCTGATCGGTCGGTACAGTATAAGTAACAAGGCGCATGAACTCAATTTCGTCCCCATGACAGTTTCCCGTTTGGAGATTTCTTCACTTGTAGAGCATCCAGGTAAACGGCGAAGTTTCTCTTCAATCTCCTATTTTACAATGTCTGAAAGTATTAATGAGATAGTGTTTAATAGGTTGTTCAGCTATGGTTGCACTCATGTTGTTAGAGTTGCACGCCATAGGGAAGCCGTTGAATTCTGTGCATTTCAGTGAAGAGCAGGTGAAGACGGCTGCAGAGAACTACGCAATTGAAACACTTCACATGTGTCAGCCCGAGAAACTTCCTCGTTCTGCTTAGTAGCTACTACTACTTTCCTTCGCTACTTGTTAATGTAATATATTCGTGACGTCATTTCCTACAAATCTTTATGTTTATTCCAGACTACTGTAATTTTCTGCTTGAAGGGTCTCCAACTTCGTTCTCGGATTAACTATGCCATCTATTCTATCTAATCGTATGCTATCCCATTTCCTATGTCGGCCATCTTTATACAATGTTTGCAAGTTTCTCACTCGTACCATAATTGTCATTTAAGATATAGTTTATGGGTATAATGGCTTTGTCAAAGCTATTGGTATCGTCACCGTTGGTGCTCTCTTTCTCAGTCACTGTTTCTAATATTTTCATGTATTTAGAGATGTCATGTGTTTGCAACCTCTCAGTTATTCTGATTAGCTTTCCTCAATGTTCCTTTGATGGCATGTCTTATTCATGGTTGCTTTAAAGAATATAGAATTGATCATTAATATCCTATACGGTATATGATAACCATATGTAAATTTAAGTTTTGTGTGGAACAGTTTGATAAAAAATAGAATAGTTGTAAACGAAATAGAATAGTTGTATCCATGATTGCATAATATGAAGATTGGCATCATTTCATTTACACAAAAGAGAAGGCATGCTGCTGTTCCTTACAAAAAACAAGGCATGCTGTTGTTCCTTACAAAAAACATCGTGTTCCTGCTTAGTGGGTTATATCTTACATACAATGTAACATAATAAATACACTCGTATATGTATATGTACATATATGTGTGTATTTGTTAACAAAAGCAACATCTCCCCATTGTAGTTCATATATAGTCCCAAGTCTTAACACGACAAGGGTTCCTGCTCATAGCACACATTTAACAAAATATAGCTTCTTCATGCCTTCTGATGCCATCTCC
Organism: Eruca vesicaria subsp. sativa; assembly: GCA_932364175.1. Lineage (NCBI taxonomy): Eukaryota > Viridiplantae > Streptophyta > Magnoliopsida > Brassicales > Brassicaceae > Eruca > Eruca vesicaria. The sequence goes on from CAKOAT010918486.1 coordinate 7,616, forward strand.
TCTTCCGAACTTATTTATATAGGATGTGCCTCGTCCGGCGACAGCGTTTGCAACGCCTGTTTGATGAAGATTCCCCAGATCTCTGCAAAGTTTGTTTTTCAAAAATTACAATTTTATTCCATATGAACATATATAATTCTTCCAATCTAACCTAAACATTTGATGAATATTATTGAACCTAGCGCTTCTGCACTTATCCATATCATTCAACGTATGTTTCTAAAAGAAGTTCAATTTCCATTCCATGTCAATCTAATCCATATTTCATTTTCCCAATTTACCATAACCATTTCATGATCATTATTGAACATACAGATGGTGCACTTCTGCAGCTCTCTGCTAACTATGTTTTTATAACCTTTCTATTTCCATGCAATGTTACTCAAATTCATATATAATTCTCACAATCTAAACTTAACATTTCATGAATATCATTCATCCTAGAGATTGTGTGGAGATACTTACTTTGAACTCCCCACGAGACTTTATGTGAACCTTCCTAGGTCGCTCAGATGGCCTGCGAACATCAGGGGGGAGAAGTTCACTTGTGCTACAAAACCCTATTTCCACTCCCCCCAACTGACGGGACATGGTAAATTTTTCCAGTAAAACCTTGTCGCCATGTTGTCACACGATATGCTGGTTCCACCAATGCATCAGATGGGAAGCCAACCCTCGCTGCTGTTACTAGCGCATGGGCACATGGGAGCATACTCTCTACAGGAGCAGCTCCCAGCACCTAAGTTAACGGTGAAGCACTCTCCCCTTGTGTCCTGCACTTGGAACTCTAGATCTCCTATGTCACGTACAGCTAAAGCAGTTGAGAGGTCATAGTTTTCTTCAACAAGTTTACGGACGTTTGGTGTCAATGTTCCCGTCTCGTTGTTAGCTTTTGCTCGACGATATGCAAACCAACCCATCACCGTTGTACGTATGTACTCGAACATCGTGATCAGTGGGTACTCTCTTGCCTCCTTAATGGCACTATTCCATGACTCAGCTATGTTTGAATCCATTATGTTGTACCTTTGACTTTTGAAATGTGCTCTTGTCCAGTGCTCAAAGCCTGCAATTAAGGATTGCTTGTCGGATGAAAATGCAAATGGAATAGAAATAATAGTATCTTAAATAGAATAGCATAGTTATGTTTATATATGGAATAGGTGAAACCTATGTCGACGAGATATGCAGCACATGCAGGGTTAATTTTCTGAATGTGGATGAACAGCCTATTAAATTATGTTAGTGTGAATGCTCGAGCTGCAGCTGACATTAGATTTGCAAGTCTCTTCGTCTTATATCTGGCTTGCACATTGTGCCAAAGGTGTACCACACAGGCTGCGTGCTCGGCTACTTTGTACACCTGTTTGTGATAACTATACTATTAGAATATGGTATATGAATAAATAATTGCCCTTCTATGTACAAATAGAATAGAAAATATATATTTATGTATCTTACGTTCTCTGAAGTTTACCTTTCGGAGTCCGCTGTAAATGCTAGCATGTCTATCTGCGATAAAGACTATTTCGGGCAGTCAGGGACAAATGTGCTTAGCTTCTCGAAAAACCACTCCCAAGAACTATCGTTTTCACTGTCAACCACAGCAAAAGCTAGGGGAAATACTTGGAAGTTTCCGTCTTTGGCTGCTGCGGATAAGAGGCATCCGCCAAACTTTCCTTTCAAGGAAGTCCCATCAACTATGACAACTTTCCTCATGAAAGCATAACCAGCTACTGATGCTCCATAGGCAACAAAGCAGTATTTAAAGCGTGTTGCCCCCTCTGTGTCATCATTTTGCTCTAAATAGCAAAGTGTACCTTCATTTGAGGATTGCAGAAGTACAAGATAAGCTGGAATGAGCAAATAGCTCCCTACCATTGTCCCCATTTCATGTTCCATGGCCAGCTCCCTTGAGCGCCAAGCTTTCCAATATGAGACATTGACATGAAATTCGTCAAGCAATATTTTCCGTACTGCAGCAGCAGTTGGTCCCTTCTTTATTCCAACAAAGCGAGATTGAAGTATTTTGCCAATGACTTGTGTTGTCGCCAGTCTGTGAAAGTTACGTCGCTCGTCAACAGTACATGTATGTATTAGGCTAGCCTGTCGAACTTGGAAGTTACCAGTTGCATCTAACAGCATCGCATATACCCGCCATGGACATGTTTGGCCAATGCATTCAACGACAAGCAGCGAGTTATTAGATCGGGTGGTCTTGAAGTGGAACTTCCTGTTTATTGCATGTATTGCCAGCTTTATTTTGCAGTCAGCTTTGGATCTGAACACACGCCCAACAAATATCTCATCTCCCTCGTAATGAATGTCAACTATGGTCGACTCGACACCTACATAGGACCAACATATAGATAAGAATTAGCATGAGCATAGTGCACACCTCGAATATATAAGTTTTAAACATATACAAGAAGTATGCATATCGCTTTACAACCCACCTGATACTGGTCGGGCATTGAAAACCGGAGGTGCATCCCTACCAAGTAAGGCAGCATGCTGTGGGTCATTCAACATTTCGTGAAGTGCTTCATCAAATCTTCCCCATTGGAGACCACATCAGTTGGGATAGCTATTCCATGGTCTGAAGTAGACGAGCTATGATTAGGTTCTCCAACTATGGCGGGTACTCCAGGAGTGCCAAAAGATAAACGGCGCCGAACCGGATATTTGGATCCGCCTTGAACAGCAACCGAAGTTCCCAATAAGGGGACGAGGATATCCTCATAGGAGTCAGAGTCAGTCTCTGTGCTTGAATCAATAGGCATTTTGTTCTTTCCCTTGTCATTCGCATCCGCCGCAAGACTTCTGAGACGACTAATGTAGTTGGGTTCTCGGATTGCTATCCCACCTGTTGGATATGGAATAGAACGGCTTCTAGTTGCACCTATTCTATTTCCAATAGGTGGAATAGATGATTGGGGCAATTCAGCGATGTTTGTTTGTTCTGTCTCCTTTGTCTGAGGAAGTGTCAAGGGGGTCTCCGACATTGCAAACTCATGCCATGATTCTTCTAATGTTGCACCCACCACCGCTTCAGTCGGCCGGGCAGCGATTCGTGGGAAGACATCGGCTGCATTACCCGTGTACTGCAGTCCGCTGTCCACGTTGACTAGTGAGACGAACAAATGAACCTCTTCTAAGACTCTTCTCATCTCGATGAATGCTACAACTTCCTTGTCTTCTGTTATGTATTGAGGAAGATTCAGCTCTTCATCATCGAAGGACATCAATCTGGGTACTGATATGAAATTTTCATTGTCACTCCATTACGGGTTATTTGTAGGCGTTCTCTAACCATTGTAACTAACTCGCGCATTGTCATCCCCGTATGGAGGCGGATGTAGTGCTCCACGTGGATATTTCTGTCTTGTTCGAAAACCCATCTTTCGTATTGGTCACGGACCCATGATCCAACAACCAGTAACACTCTATCTTGACTCGTCATCTGCAGTAATAAGTAAATCTATAAGTAGCAGATTTCTATTTCTATTCCATTAAAATTTACATATAATGTTATTCCAACACCTAACCAGCAAACATAGCTGAAACACAATTAATTACAGAAACCTGAGAGTAAATTACATGGTAGTCTCTATGTTGCATTAACTACTTCTCCTCATTTACTTCTTTTATATGCTTTCAAATGGAGTTACAGTGTTAATTATATGGAATAAATTTATCAATAAAAGGTGCCTTTTTACGTTACACCACATGTTTAAACTGAACACAGTGAAAATATCTCGGTAACTCCAATGCGGTACGTGGCTTGTTCCTTCCCTTTAAATGGAATAGATGTGTCAAAATAATGTCCATATATTCGGCAGTATGCGTCATTTTCTCCAAAGGAACACGTAATGGCCTCTCCAACTGAACACGTCATGGCATCCCAACCGCACATGTCATAAAACGCTTTCGTCCTAGTTTTTCAAATGGAATAGATGTGTCCCAATTTTGGCCATATATTCCATAACACGATGTGTCCCCACGCAGTCCTCAGCTTCTATATGTAACATGGTCTATGTAGAGTTATGACGTCCCTTTGTATAGTCTATTACGTCATCTATCAAGTGGTGTCGTACTCATTCCTCGAGATATTTATTTCTTGTTAGGAAATGCTTGTTTAAGTAAAACTTCCACACATAGACCATAGTACGCTTGAGATGGACTAGAATTATTATGGTACTATACTATTTTTCTGTGTACTACACGGTTACATTGAACGGACAGGCTATGCTATGAGTAACTTAAACTTGGCATCATTTCATTTATGCAAAATTTTCAGGCCACTGGATGATCCGTATTGTCTTGACTTATATGGGTAATGTTCCGGGTCTATGTACATGTATACCTTCCCTCTCTATATTCTATTACGGCATTTGTAATGCTTTCTTGGCATATATCTGTAGGTTGGACTTACTTTTAATATCAACTGTACACGTCCTAATTCCTCCATATCTGTATTTCATGGTAGTAAAGTACTATACTATTTTGGTAAGCTTGATTTGGAATATAATTAATACATAGTACGAATTATATGGAATAGCATTTGTATGGTACTATACTATTTGGTGTGTTCTACACTTTAACATTGAACGGATAGGGTATGTTATGGGTTACTTAAACTTGGCATCATTTCATTTATCCAAAATAGCAGGCCAGTGGATGTTCCGTACAACACATATATCGTCTATAATTACATGGGTCATAAACACCTTACTATTTACATCACAAACACAAACATATATGTCAACTTTGCATATATATATATCTGTATTTTTCATCAAAAAAAAAATCCATTCCGTCATCAAGCTTTTTCAAACCATTGTTTCTACTTCGATGTTCTTCTACTACCATGCCTTCATCTTATATCACACAGTTTACAAAATAGTGCTTCTACGACCAAGTCCTTCGACTATAATGCCTTCTACTTATATGACCCAGCTTAAAACCTATTCCTTCTACCTGCCTTCAGATGCCATATCTGGTTGTTACTTATTACATAGTGTTATGGCAACATGCCGTGTTGTGACCATACTGGCCACAACGCCTACAGCGCTCCATCCAAGAACCACTTTCAGTATTCTGGAAGTTTTTCATACTGATATCTTAGTTGCCATATTATTTCAAATATTTTCTCATACCACTCAAGCTTTCTAACAACGAATGCCAAATCTAGCCAACAGTTGGAGCGTTAGTGAACAATCTATTAGTTACCATTCAGAAAAAGGCTAAGTCTATAAATTCCTTACTATTGAGTAATTGTTACCTTGACTACCGACGTCAATGAAGTAAAGGTCTTGACAGGCATGTTATCGTTTTCCCCTTCACTGGCCAGCTGCATTTGACTCGATACCATGTCTTCCGCGGAACATATCTCCTCTCCCTTGTCATGTACGTCACATCCTTCTAAGTGTATACATACAGAGGGGTTTAGTGGGAATACTTATAGTACATATATTATACTATTCCATATACATTTTATTCTATGTGACTGTGTTATTATTATTCCTTCAACTTACCAAATTCTTCCTTTCTCGGTGGCTGTTGTCGAATCCTCTGTCCTGCTAATGAAGTACCTCCGCTATCAATACCATCTATCATTGTGTCTGTAATCTCAGGAATGCCAAATATTAGGCGGTTGCACATAGGCCTTTTCCCTCCTCTTGAAACATCAATTGGTGTTCTCATCACTGGCACAACAATATCATCATCAGAGTCAAAGTCCGAGTTAGACGGTGTTTCCACTCGCATTTTTTTCTTCCCCTTCGCCATAGCCACTTCAGCTGCAAGGTGTGGAGGAATATTTTTCACAGGTTCACGTATTTGAACTCCACCAATTTGATAAGGAACTGTCATGGCAGTTGTAACTTCTATTCCACGCAGCCTGCCTGGAATAGAACTTCCAAGCTCTTGCTCATACGTCCCGGGTGTATTGGGGTTTTTTTGCGTCATCTTTTCTCTGGTCTCCGCAATTGAAAATTCATGCCACTCATCATCTTCTATGCCACTGTCCTCTCCCTCATCGGAAGGTCCACCGATTGTTTGCAACATTTTCGAAGCGGTCACGCCATCATTCGTTCCGGCGGTCGGAATGCTGAATGATACATATAAATTAATGGCCTCTATGGATCGTCTTACTTCCATGAACACGGCCACTTCGGCGTCATCAGTTATGTATTGCGGCATATCTAGTTCTCCAGCTTCACCTGAGATCCACTCCGGGTACTAATAAGATAGTTTAATTTTAAAATCCTTTGCCCTTGGGAGTAGCTCCTCTCTTACTCGACTTACTAACTCTGACAGCTTCATACCCGTAAAGAGGCCAATGAAATGGTCACATATAGAACAATCTCCTGGTTTGAAAACCCATCGGTTATCTGGGTCTCGGTCCCACGCCCCCACCACGAGTAAAACTCTATCTCCACTACTCATCTACGAAAACACGTAAACATAGATTCAGTTATTGATCTCTATATGTTCCATTAGATTATACATACTATTATATTCTATGACGGAACAATCAATTTTACATTAAAACATTTGTATTAGAAAATCATTCTTGTAAGTTTACCTTTTCTTTTGTAAATCCAGATACTCCTTAAGTTTCTTCACCGTTGTGCTTTAGCGTTTCTTCAGAATGGCTGATATTGGTACTTAGATGGAATACATCTTTTAATGACAGAAGTTTTAATTTAGTCCACAAGATTATCGGTGCACAGTAAAAATATCTTTATTACCTCCACCAATGTATGTGGCTTCCTCCTCCTCTTTAATATGGAATAGCTGTTACCCAATATTGCACATTAACTTTATGGAATACGTCATATCAGCTCCCCAACTGCACATTTAATCCTAATTTGATAAACCCAAACCCAAAGAGAACAGGTAAATAGTTCAATAAATGATTTCATTCCATATATGCATTCATCTTTTCTATTCCATATTCGTACGCATCTATTCCATTTATAAGTGAATGGAATATTACAGTCTAGTATTTACATGTTCTCCTCCGACTTGTGTTTATCATGTGTTTCTTATCGCAACACCACTACCATAGTATAGTAATGAAGCTACGTAGTATGGAATGTTCTATTATGTCAAGTTCCATACTCGTATGCATCTATTCCATTTATAAGTGAATGGAATATTATAGTCTAGTATTTACATGTTCTCCTCCTACTTCTGTTTATCATGTGTTTCTTATCGCAACACCACTACCATAGTATAGTAATTACGCTACATAGTATGGAATGTTCTATTATGTCAAATCGCCATTACGTGAACATTGTTTTGATTAACGCCATATATTTCATATGTGTTCAGACTATTACCCCCACGCGCTTCATTAGTGTCGTTATTTAACTTCACCACAGAAAACAACCACGTCGTTTAATATTTGCATGTAACTGGATACCTGTTGATGGAAGGGGTAAAACCGGATAGAAAACAGCGTAAATATCAGAAACCACATTATGTCAATATCAGTGTCAGATAACTAATTAAGGTCCAAAGTTTGGCTATCTCGCCAATAAGACCTTGATTGAAACCTTCGACTCTCGAGTGTTGGCGACAAGAATGAAGAAGGTGAGATTTTTTTAGCTTTAAAAAAATATTAATAACTAATAGGGCTCAGCCCTTGTAAAACCCTTTATTTTTAAACCCGACCCTAAATAAGCCCAATAAAGTTTACAATTAAAACATTAGGGTTATGGTTTTTAAATTTTTTTATGGACTGGTATTACCCTAAATATTAGAACCAATTACAACATCCCTACTCATGACCGTTGGACCTCCTTGTCGCTGTTCCACCGTCTCGAACCACCTACGCCATTATCTTTTCTCTTCACCCTTGCGAGCTTATGTTCATTGTCTGTGTCACGTTCAATGGACCGATGTACACGTTCGAGCTCATCGATCTTCCCCGAAATGATCGATTCATGTTGGTCTAGGACAAACAATCAGGCTTGCAAATTGGGAACTGGTCGCTTCCATTCCACTCTCTCGGAACCAAAGATCCAAAGCTTTTCTCAACTCTGAGATTTTGTAGTATTGGTCCCTGCACTTTGGATATCTTTGTTTGTGGCTTTAAACTTCTAAAAGTTATAATTTTCTTTTCTATTTCGCCCCATAACTTCTGATTTATATAACTAGACCCCTGTGTATGCAAAATGTACAAATGCAACTCCTAATAATACATAAATGTAATATTTAAACACTAAAATGATCAAAATTGATGGCTAAAAAACATATAAAATTAATATACATCAGATCTATATTAGACTTTTAATATCTGTTTACTTGTTTTACCACAATATTTTTGAAAACATTCACCAGGCATATTTTACAAATTTTATGATTTATGGTAAACAAACATTGAACATATTTTTACAAAGCTATGATGTGAAAATATTGGTAAGCCCTAAGACTAGACGTATAAACAATTGATATGATTTTTTATTATATATTAGATGAGTATTACTGGTAAAACTGGTATAACTTTAACATTTCAGAAATTAACAAAATCGGTTTGGTATTCCATATGAGGAAACAATCAATTATACTAATTGGTATGTACTCATAAAGTTTCTTTAATCTAATTTGAATTTTTGAAATTTTTAAAATAAAAATTATTACACAACTCCATAAGTTTACATAATCTATCTTATACTTTTAAGGTTTGTTAACTTGTTTGTTCACATATTATTTAATGTATTTTTATAAATTTGATGATTTCATTGTAAACGGGTAAAAACATGTAAACATAAATAAGTGGTACAACTGAAGTTATGTATTTATTATGTGGTACAAATAATATTTTTTTTTATTTCACGGCCAAAGTACAATTATGCACAAACGGGTATACGACTCAAAAACTAGTACAACTAGAAAACTGATACAACTACTTGTTATTTGTTATAAACCATTGTATTGTGGAAATAATAAACCGGCCCAACCGGCCCGGTCCATTAAGCCCATAGGCGGCTGGACCATCTTTCATTTTCTCCATCGGCTGGTTTTTGCTTTTCCTATATGGACTATATATTGTACTATTTCCTTTTCCATGTTGGTTTAGGATTTCTTTTAACTTACTTGTAATTCCCTATATAAAGGGAACCTTATGATCTATGAATAATATAAATCCATTCCCCTATTAGTTTTGCAACACGTTATCAGCACGACTGATCTCTCTAAAACCCTAAGCTAAAATATCTGACCAGAAACCCTAAATCCAACTCCATCGCTAAACCCTAAATCTACTTCACTCGACTAACCCTTTGGCGGCCAGTACCCGATTGTTTAGTTAGTCCGATCTCACTGATCCAACCTTAGTACGCAATATCAGCAAAGATCAATCCGAACTCAGCTCGCGACCAGACCAGAACACTAACTCACGACCATTTTGATTTCCGACTGTAAAATTCCAGTCCGATCGCAGAAACTCAACGTACCAGCTCACGTACGCATAGATCAGTACATGCGCTAGGCGACCAGCTCGTAACCGCGGAAGATCAGGTGTGTGCAACCATATCAGCTCGTCCACATCTTGATCCAATCAAAAACTAAGCTCGTATACCCGATCAAAAAAGTTCCAGCTCGATCACAACAAGTAGCAGTCTGTGGATCAGCTGTTTCCAGCTTGTGGTACGATCAAACAGTTCGTGGACTGCAAGGTTTCAGCTCACAGGACGCTCTACTTTTGTTTGTGGTCCATTCAACCTGACTAGAGGTTAAGGAAATTCTGAAACCCTAAGGCTAAGATCAAAACCGTTTGTTGGAATCAAGAAACTCTAAACTAGGTTATTAGTTAGATTTTTTTTTAAAAAAATTGTTTGATCACATAGAACCGGGATGCTAGGATTGCTAAATTCATGCTTGAAAATCAAAATTGGTTAATTGATCTGATTGTATGTTTTGAGAATAAGACACCGCATGATAGACTATAAATTCTCATACGTAATTAGCCTTAATCAAAACTCGACCATCTTATGTTAAAACCCTAAAATCTTAACCCTTAAGTTTGCTAGATTTTTGAAACCCTAAATCTGAATCGCATAATACAATTCATTAATCTTATTGAATGTTTGTTTTGAGAGCTAGGATTGTTTGCTAGATTGATTGTTTTTCATGAATGAAACCCTATTTTTGGATTGAAATCCTAAAACCCTAATCTGCGCATTGTATATTATTAATCCGAATGAATGCTTTAGTTAATTGATCCAAATTGAGTGTTTTTTAGGTTTAAAACTGTTTGCTAGATTGATATATCAGATTGTTCTCATGATTGAAATCGATACTAAACACTAAAATGAATATGGATGTATTGAATCCGGTTGATTGTCTTGATTAAAGCCACATGATTTTTGCATGATCTTCGCATAAACTGATAAAATTGTTTTGAGATTATATGGTTCCACTCTTGTACATTTTAGAATTCGTACTGCTAGGCTTGTTTGAATCATTCATATGTACATGTTAGATCATGCTAAGATTGACTTGCATCATATACCACCTTGGCCGCATGAAAACATAATAGACATTGATCGTATGCTAGGCTTTTTGAATTATATCACCTTGGCTTGTGTACATATAGAAATTGAGTCAGGATTACAATGTTTACATGCTAAAATTAAGTGATATATGATGTCAAAATCAACAATTTGGACTTTACAGCCCTAAAATAATTATTTACAATAGGCATTAGACACAAAGACTGTCTTGAAATCAAAAATCCTCGGTGAATGTATCACCGAGGACAATAATGCAAGTGAAAGAGATAGATACATGGTAATAATGATTATTCGCCATCATCTTTCTGAGAGTTTCAAGAATCAGTATTTAACTATTGAGAATCGTCTAGACCTTTGGACATAATTAAAAATGAGATATGATCACCAAAGAATGGTGTTATTACCAAAGGCTATGTATGATTAGAGGAATCTCATATTCCAGGACTTTAAGTCCGTGGAAAAGTATAACTCAGCTATATTTAAGATAGTTTCTAAATTGAAACAATGTGGCGAGAAAATAAGCTGGATCAACCCCATCACCTGAATCCAATAAGGCTGCAGAGGCAAAGAAAGAATCTAAAGAAAGTAAACATGTCCAGAGTGATAGACCACACGGCCATCATTATTCATATATTAATAGACCCTCACAATCATTCCTAACACAGAAACTCTCGTCATCGGATGATTGATCTCCCATATCTTCTTCAGGCTGGACTGCTAACATTGCAGAACAACTCTCTTCTTCTGTCTGTAACTCATGATACCCTCGTGGTGGTGCTCTCATCACTACATACCAAGGATACCTATCTTCCTCTCTAGAATAGAACATTTGTTTAGCTTGCGAAGGCATAATGTACTGATTGTTTGCAAATGTTGACTGGTTCATATGGAGATTCACAAGTGTGAAACCATCTTCCTCTTTAAGTCCCCTACCTTTATGAGCCCAACTGCACTTAAACATAGGCACTTGAAACATGTGATAGTCAAGCAAAATGATCTCCTTTATCACGCCATAGTATGTTATTATATCAGCATGTTGCCTCGAATCTTTGGCACTAGCTCTGCACATCAAAAATACTTCATATGCTACTCCACTGTTCTGTGTCTTCCTCTGCATATCGTTTGTATGGTATCGATAGCCATTACCTACAAATTCCTTGTAGGTGTGAGCAATATTTCTTAGTCCAAAAGCAAGCCATCTCAGCCTTTGCGAATAGTCCTTGGAGTTATTTGGTATCTGAAAAGGAAACATATCAGAACATATACATACAGAATTATTAATACAAAAAAAAAAAATTAATCATACCTTCTCTTTAATCCACTCTGAAAACCTTTCTGTATGATACTTCCATAAGATGGTTTCATTTTTTGCACATCTTACATCCGTATTTTGAAGTTCTTCTAAATGCATTTTGTATATTGATTAAGTTAGTGTGAGAGAAGATAAAGACACATGTACCAATCTTTGGAGTTTTAACTTACTGAACATAAGGGTTGATCACTGCAGTATTCATGAGGATATACCAGTGAGCAACATCTCTCTCTTTGTCAGTAAGACTCACTTCTGTTGCTTTATGCAGCGTTCGGCCTTCAAGAACATTCTCAGTCGTCTCAACATCTTCATTCCTTGTCATTGCTTCTTCAACTGGAACGGATTCCTGCAGGAACTCCATGCAAAATGCAGTCATTCGCCAGCCAAATAACCCTCGGCCATACAAGCTTCTGGTCTTGCAAAATTCTTGACATAAGCTTTTAGTGTCTTCATATACCTACGAATGAAAATATAAGATATCGTCAGTACCATATATACATATGGTAGCAGTGATTTGTCTTGCTAGATGCAGTGGAAGATTATCTCTCAAAGGGATACATCCACCTGAAGTGTACAGGGCCACCCAAGCGTACTTCTCTTGCTAGATGGAGTGGAAGATGAAACATGATATCAAATAGAGATGGAGGAAAGTATTTCTCTAGCTGACACATTGTCTCCACAATTCATGCTTCTAGTTTAATAATCTTCTCTGGATCAATGATGCGTTGACACAGTCTGTTGAATTAATTGCATATCCGAGTCACTGCAAGACGAGGACCTCGTGGAAGTAGACCTCTCAACGCAACCGGTAACAGATTCTGCAGTAGAACATGATGGTCATGTGACTTCATGCCGCCAATAGAGGGAGGATCCAGTGAGACACAGTTGGAGATATTGGCACAATAACCGCCAGGGCCTCTGAAGTTGGATATCCTTCTGCAGAATTTCTTTTTTTTCTTCCTTAGAAAGCCAATACGCAGCTGGAGTCAAGTAATTCTTCTTTCCCTAACTTCAGTATGCAAGTTGCTTCTAATACCCATATCTTCTAAATATTTTCTTGCTTTGAGGCCATCCTTTGATTTCCCACTATGTATCAGAATAGATAGCAATGCATCAGAGACATTCTTCTCCACATGCATAATATCTATGTTATGCCTAACAGGCATATCCTGCCATATATTTTACAAGTCTGTATGAAAACAATTATTCTAAATAAACACGAGAAGTAAAATGTTGAAAGAAAAACATACCTTCCAATAAGGTAAGTCCAAGAAAATTGATTTTTTCTTCCACCGTCAGAGATCATCATCTTCGTCGTACTCGTCAGCTGAAACAACATCATCCTCATCTCCTGTTGTCCTTTTTCGCTTACTCTTCTTACTTAACTTTTTCCCAAAGTCGCTTTTAAAATCCTTAAGACTATCACAGATTTCAGCACCACTCGGAATCCTATTTGCAGTACCAAGCTCCACCGTGTTGTCAAACCATATTTTCCTTCTTCAATAAGGATGATTAGGCATGAGACGCTTCATGTTCCCCATGTAAACGTGTTTGCGACTAAACTTTAGCCACCTATGCGGTGTATCCTTGCCGCAGACATTACAGGCTTGCTTCCCCTTCACTTTACAGCCAGCTAATGTACCTAAACCAGGATAGTCGGTGATACTCCACATCAACATAGCTCTAAGATTGAACGTCTCCTTCTTAAATGAATCATACACTGTCACTGAATCAGTAGAGATACCTAGTCTTAGGTTTCTTGCTTCAGCAGCAAACTCCGGCCATTTGCTGTTAATCTGACCCCAAGTCACTGAATCCAGTGGATGTTGCATAGTTCCATCATCAGAAGCATTTGTGGAATTCCAACACAAGTCCTCCACCAAACGCTTTGATCAAAACATTCTTCTGAACCTGTCTTTTATCGGAAAATACCTAAGCACCTTAGCCGGAATCCCTTTCTTCTCTTCACCACTATGCTTATCCTTCTCCCATCTTGATTCACTGCATCTTGGACAGCTGACCGAATCCTCATACTGTTTTCTGTACAAGATACAGTCATTCTTGCAGGCGTGGATGACATCATATCCTAACCCAAACTGTTTCACAAACTTCTTAACCTCATCTGTAGACTTAGGTATCACATTCTCCTTCGGAAGCATGTCATTAATTAATGCCAATAACTGATCAAAATAGATCTCAGACATCCCACTTTTGACCTTAATCCTGTAGAGTCCCATTATCGCAGCAACCTTCGTGTATTTAGCACACTGAGAGTACAATGGAGTTTCTGAATCCTCCAATTTTTTTCTGAACTCAGCTTCTTCTGGTCTGTCAATACCCGCAAACGCCTCTGCACTCTCCTGCTGAGCTGACTGATGGTCTTCACTTGCCATGAAAGCTGTTCTAAACAACTCATATGGCTCATTCTCAGATGAGTTGATATCACATGGCTTATCAGGCCTTATATCTCTGTGTTTAGACCAGAATTTACAAATCTTGTACTTCGGATGCATCCTCTAATGACAAGATGCTCAAAAACTGTATCACTAGATTGATGGCAGACATTGCGGCAATCAACACAAGGGCAGAACATTACAGCTGGAACACAGAAACGGCTCGATGAAGAAGACACAAAGTCACTGGCTCCTTTCTCATACTCAACGCTATGCTTGTCGAGTTACCACACGTGAGAGATAAACAGTTTAGCATAATGAGATATACAAAACGAGAAATTAATGTGAAGTGAAATTAATACCTTCGTAACCAAACCCAAGATTTATCCATGTTTCAGCTCCAAACCAAGTTTACACACAAGAGTTTAACTTTATCAACCCACAAAGAACAAAACAGAACAAGAGTTCTTAAATTGAATTGTTTTGTTACTAATTTTACCTGATAGATTTCTTGAACTTTGATTTGACCTAACTACAAAAGAAGACAACGGTGTTAATAAACCCAGCAAATTATAATCTTCATCGAGATACCTAAAGAGCACAAAAACGATACCTTAATCGAAAACTCTGGAACAAAATATCCCTGCAACAGAGATCACAAAAATGAATCAATTAAACATGCAATTAAATCACTACTACGAAAGAGATAAACGGTTAACAATCGGAATTGGAGACAATGTGAGAAAACCCGAGTTCACCTTCGACTGATTGGAGATGGATTTCGATCAGAGGGGGCGTGATTTTGCCGATTCTGGATGAGATAAGTAAAGAGCTTGATAATTGAGAGTGAGATTGGATGTGAGCTAGATTCAGAGAAATGAGAGGTTTTGGTTTAAGATTATCGACCGAATGGAGGAAATGGGGAAGACACAAACGAGAGATGGGAGAACCCTAATTTTGGGGGGGGTTTCTATTTTTTATTTGGAGCTTAATTAATTTTTGAAGCCAAAAAGTTTCTAAGTGTCGCGGGCATTACCGCGCTAAGTAAAGATAACAGTTTTTATGTTGCTTTGCTATAATACATAAGCGTCTCCTTCAAAACCCTACGCTTATTTTCATTTTTTAAAGTCGACATTCAAACATAAGGTCTCGTAAAAGGCAAACACTATGTTTAAAACACGGGTAGCAAAAACATAGCATAATCGTAAAAAAAAACGTTATTCTGGTAAGCTATTAAAACCTATTATTCTTGTAGTGCAACAAGTTACAAGAGAGTGGTGAGGTACAAGTACTTCAAGTTCTTTCAAGCTTAAGGACCTTCAGTGAGGTTCAAATCAGGAGGAGTAATATGTGTTGTACTTTTTTGTCCTCTCTATGGTTTTTATCCCTTTTTCCTATTAGGTTTTGGGTTTTTCCTGGAAAGGTTTATATGAGGCAACATCTAAAGCGTATTACAAACTCTTAATGGTTATGACATCCAAGGGGGAGTGTTATAAACCATTGTATTGTGGATATAATAAACCGGCCAAACCGGCCCAGTCCATTAAGCCCATAGGTGCCTGGTCCATAGGCGTTGGACCATCTTTCCTTTTCTCCATTGGCTGGTTTTTCCTTTTTCTATATGGACTAGTCCTGGGAATTCGGGTTTTTTGTTCGGGTCGGTTTGGTTTATTCGGTTTTCAGGTTATTCGGGTTGGGATGTTTAGGAACCGTTTAGGAACCAGACATTTTTCGGATCGGTTCGGTTCGGATAATGTCGGCTTAGGGTTAGGTTTCTATTTTTTTATAAAACCCGAAATGGGACCATATTACAAATACTTCGGGTTTAGTTCGGGTTTGAAACCAAATAAGCCGAAAAAAATCCTGAAAACCCGACTTAAACCTAGAAAACCCTGAAAACTATTCGTGTTTTTCGGGTAGTTCAGATTTTTTAGATATTTTTATTTATAAATTATATTTAATATATATTAAATCAAAAATAATTAATACTTTTAATATATTCAAAATATTTGGGTACCCGTTCGGTTTTTGGTTCGTTATCGGTTTGGTTTGGTTTTTCGGATTTAGAAATATAAGAACCGTTTGGGTTTCTGTGATTTTCAGACCGGCTTCGGTCTCAGTTTTTTTGGTTCGGTTGTGCTTCGGTTTTCGGATTTCGGATTAGTCCTGGGCATTCGGGTTTTCGGTTCGGGTCGGTTTGGTTTATTTGGTTTTTGGGTTATTCGGGTTGGGATGTTTAGGAACCGGACATTTTTTGGATTGGTTCAGTTCGGATAATGTCTGGTTCGGGTCGGTTTTTTTTTTCTATAAAACCCGAAGTGGAACTGTATTACAATAATTCGGGTTTAGTTCGAATTTGAAACCCAATAAACTGAAAAGATCTCGAAAAACCGAGTTAAAACCGGAAAACCCCGTATACTATTCGGGTTTTTTTGGGTAGTTCGGATTTTTTTGATATTTTTATTTATAAATTATATTTTATATATATTAAAATTAAAAAATAATTATTTTTTTAATATATTCAAAATATTCGGGTACCCGTTCGGTTTTTGGTTCGGTCTCGCTTCGGTTTCGGTTTTTCAGATTTAGAAATATAGGAACTGTTTGGGTTTCTGTGATTTTCGGACCGGTTTCGGTCTCGGTTTTTTCGGTTCGGTTCCAGTTCGGTTTTCAGATTTTGGATAATATGCCCAGGACTATTTCGGATAATATGCCCATGACTAATATAGGCTATGTTTTGTACTATTTCCTTTTCCATGTTGGTTTAGGATTTCCTTTTACTTACTTGTAATTCCTATATAAAAGGCACCTTATGATTTATGAATAATGTACATCCATTCCCCTATTAGTTTTACAACATTATTTTGATTTATTTAAATATGGATCACGTTTTAAATGTGTATCATGTTTTAACAATTTTGGTTGATAACTAATGCACGTAGTTGTATCATTCTTAAATATTATTGATTAGGTTAATCTGTTGTATTAGTTATACCAAAATACATGAAATTTATTGTTACGAAATCGATGAATTCATTGTAACCGGGCACATGCATGTAAACATAAATAAGTAGTACACTAAGGTGATTGTATTTATTATGTGGTACATCTAATACGTTTCGATTTCACTACCAAAATACAACTATATATAAACTGGTACAACTCAAAAACTAATACAACTATGGTCTTGCTTGGGAGAGTATTAGGTTCTTTATTATCCAATCAATATTTTTTAGAAAAGCATTTAGAGAAGTATTTACAAGATGCTAATGCTCTCTAAATACTATTTGCTCAATGATTTCATATGGAGCTTTTGGTAGAGCATTTGCATATAAAATATTTATATTTAAAAAAAAATTATATATAATTAATATATTTTACTTATTAATATAAAAAATTATGTTTATATCCAAAAAATAAATTTCTATCTTAAAAACAAAATTTTCAACTAAAATAATTTAACCTTCTTAAAAGATTAATATTTCACTATTAAAATTAATATAGTTTATTATTTTTAATAACAAAAACTAAAAAATAATATATATTTATATAATATAAATATAAATGTATTTTATTATTTACACATAAATAAATTACATACCATAGATTACTTTAATGATAATTTTACATGACTATCATTTACTGCTCTACCAATCACATTATTAAGTACATAAATGATAGCATATAACTTTTGCAGCATACTACTTTTATATTATATTGTTTCATCATCAACTCTACCAATCAAGGCCTATGTTATTATTTTATTTAGTATTGTTTTAAATGTGCATCACGTTTAAAATTAATGTTAGTATATTGAAATTGCTATCTGGTACAACGGATAGAACTTCGTATTATATATAAGCCATGTAATATTTTTTCAACTTGTTCAACTTCTTCATTA
Organism: Eruca vesicaria subsp. sativa; assembly: GCA_932364175.1. Lineage (NCBI taxonomy): Eukaryota > Viridiplantae > Streptophyta > Magnoliopsida > Brassicales > Brassicaceae > Eruca > Eruca vesicaria. Next base: position 25,748 of record CAKOAT010918486.1, read on the forward strand.
TAGAAATTTAGATTTAAATTTTGTTTTTCATATGAAGAAAAACAATCAACTCATCAAATTGGTAGGTGTTTAGAATGGTCCCTTCTAATTGTACAACTAGTACAACTTGTATATTTGTACAACTCGTACAACGGGTACAACTTGTACAACTAATATAACTGTACGACTAGTATAATTTTACAACTAGTATAACTAGTACAACTGATAAAAATTAATGTTAAATATTTAAAGTTAAATGAATATGGGTCGGGTTTGGGTATTTAGGTTTGTCTCCAGATTTTGTTGGTTAAGTTGGTAAATAAGTTAAAAATAGGATTAGATAAGCGCCTTGCGCGGGATGAAATTATTATTTTTATTAAGTTTTGAAAAATGAAACAATAGTTCGGTTTCATATGGATTAGGAGTGTTCAATCCAGATATCGGGTTTCGGTTCGGTTTGATTTTTTGGTATTTAGGTTATTAAAATATAACTACTATTCTAAATCCATATTTACTTCATTTTGATTTGGTTTATATACCATCGGTTTTCAGTCTATTCAGTTTTATACCCAAAAAACATAATTATTTAGTTTGAGATCATATTATATATTATACGAATATATAATATGATCATATTTAGAGTCATATTGTCAAAAATTCATTTATTAAAAAATATTATATATTTAAATAAAAAATAAAAAACAAAAAGGCTTCTATCATCTAATAAAATGATAAATTTAGAAGGGGGAATTTCAATTATACCACTTTGGTGGTACCACTTTTCATGTTTACCATCAACAAAGTAACATTTTCAAAAATACACATTTTATTAAAGGATAAAAGACTCTTATATCCTTATTTTATATATATATATATATAAAATAAATATTAAATAAAATATTAACCCTAAACCCTTAAACATCAATTCCAAACTCTAGACCCTAAAAAGTAAACCCTAAACCCTAAAAATCAACCCTAAACCCTAAAATATCAATTCTAAACCTTAAACCCTAAATTCTAAACTCTAAAAAGTAAACCCTAAACTCTAAAAAATCAACAATAAACCCTAAACTATCAATCATAAACCCAAAACCCAAAACCCTAAATTCTAATAGTATTTTGACTACTAAAATTTTAGTGGTAAAGTTGGTTAGTGTAATGTTGAAAAGTGGTATCTTGAAAGTGTTATTTTTGTCAATTTCCCAATTTAGAATTAATATCAAAGCTCTAAATTTTGAAAATAAAAATAAAAAACAAAACAGAAGCATGAAATAAATTTTTTTATATTCTTCCATATTTAGTGTTCATCAAATTAATATGCCTTCGACTGCATACAACTCTGTTTGCTTAAAGATTAAAAAAAAATTTTACAGAATTTAAACTAATTGTTTTCCATCAAATTTATAATATTTACTTCAATTTAGTTACTGTTAAAATAAAGAAAAAAGATAATAAAAAAGACTAAGAAAATAAGAAGCCTCAGTTGCAGTAAATTGTTAGTTAATTATAGTTCAAGTGATTCAAGTGATTTAAAAATTATAATTATAGTTCAACTCATGTAACAAATAGATATTCATGCGTCGTAATAAATATATACATATTTACATGTTTTAATTTAATCGGTTATAAATTAAACCATATCCAAATCATACGATTTTTATAAAATCATATCCATTCGGTTTGTATGATATATACCAAAAATAACCATATTATCGATTGTTTAATATCTTTTAAAAATATAAAATTAAATAAAAAAGAACTAAGATATTTAAATCATTGATAAAACAAATTTCAATGTGAAAAAATTAATAATTTTATCATTTATAAATGTTCTTGGAAATTCATGGAAATTTTTGAAATTAAAATATTTATGTAATCTTATATGGTATATATAGTTTAATCTATATATATATATATATATATATATTTGTGTTCAAAATATATATATATATATATATTTGTTTTATTATTGAATGATACTTTTTACTCATATGGTTTTAAAATCATGTGTATCTTTTTATAATAAAAATGTTAAGCTATTGAACATTAATTTTAACATAATAATCTGTATATTTTTAGTCATTTATTCTCATTTTTTAAATTCAAAATATAACATATACGAAAAAATCTAAAATTTAATTTTATATCTAATTTGATTTTTTAATTTATTTTAATAATATAAAATTAAAGAAAATATGATGGAGGAGATTTAAATTGTTATCAAAATATTTATTATTAGAATCATTAATTGTCATATATATATATATTAGTCATTTATGGTAATTCTGTAGGTTTTATTTGAGGAAAGAAAATAAAATAGTAATTATATCTAGAGAAACAATCATAAATGCTTCTATCATAAATATTATATCATATCATATAGTTTGACCAACGAATGTATCTAACGATATATAAAAATCGAATGTGAACCTATTTATTTTTCAATTGAATGTAATTGACTACCTAATTGAGTGACACTTTAATTATTACAAAATTGATATTACAATTTTTCAAATGTTTCTCTTTTAATATATAGAAGATTTTTAGGTTATGGACATTATATTCATTTTCATATTAAATTCATTTAAAAAAAACAAATTAAAAAAGGTCTAAAATGGTGGGGGGTGGGGAGGTGGGGTTGTTGACAAAAGGTGTTTAGCTTCAGTGTACAACCCGCATAAATTGTAGAAGCTAATTACATTTTCTATGTACACTGAAGCTAAACACCTTTTGTCAACAACCCCACCTCCCCTCCTCCCCCCCCCCCTACACACACACACAACAAAAATTATACATACATTAAACCAATTACAATATTTTTCCAAAAAGCAAAATCAATATCAATATTCAGATAAAATAAAAACTGATCACATTAAATTTTTCTTACATCATAAAGGCACTATATTTTTATAATCTGTTACTCCCTATTAAGAACTAAGGATTAACAGATTATAAAAATATAGTGCTTCTATGATGTAAGAAAAATTTAATGTGATCAGTTTTTATATTATTTTATTATTGATATTGATTTTGCTTTTTGGAAAAATATTGTCATTTTAACATGTAGCTCGATGATTTTTTTTTTTTAAATGTAGCTCGATGTTCTTCTGTCTAAATGGTAATAACTATTTCCTCCATTTCATAATAAATGTCATTTTAGCTTTTTTATTTTGTTTCAAAATAAGTGTCATTCTAAAATCCCAATAGAACTTTGTACATTAAATTCAATTTTTACCTTTTTAAATAACGAATAGATTTTTATTTAAATCATTCTTATTTGATTAATTATACATTAAATAGAGATATGTTAGTCTATTATACAATTTTCTTAATCCCCGTGAAAAGTCTCAAAATGACACTTATTTAGAAATAGAGGGAGTAATAACTTAATTTCTATCCAAAACCGATGCATTCACACATAGTACCGACATGCCTACAAATCTCGGTAATATGTTTGGTGTTCGGAATCATCTTCGCGATAGGTGTATACATGAACAATTAAAAAAATGATTTAATTGAAAATATTTGGAACAAATTTGGTGATGAAAATTAATTATTGTATATTTATTTTTAGTCATCCAATAAATGAAAATTAAAATTTCACATGTTTTAAAATTTATTATTTTTTTATTCTTAAGGATTCCTACTTTAGTAATACCATTGGACAAACATTTTTGATTAAAGTCCTTACTACTCAAAAAAAAAAAAAGCATAAAATAATCTTAAAGACTCCTATGGTGGTAACACCATTGTAGATGCTATAAAGGCCAACACTGTAGAGAAAGAGTTTATTTGTACGCTATACTTTCATTTAAAATTAATCTGGACTTCTACGTAAGTCGAGATACCCATATATATATATATAGAGAGAGAGTTTATTATTTTGTTTTACTGAATTATTTTGGATTGGTTCAGTTTTTTTTAAGACAAACTTATAATTTTATTAACTTGAAAATTATAAGTCAGAATACAAAGATGATGTTAACCATATAGGACGATACATACAATCATTATAAAATAATTCATTTGGAGGACCATTTAGCTAACACATGTGCAACATTATTAAACATACGCCTAACACAATTTTTTTTTTTTTTTGAAAGAATGTTAAATTTTATTCCTCAAAAAAATCTTTTTTACAATAGGGGCAACCCTTTAAACTGAAACTTCTACCCCTTTACATAATCAAAAACTCCAAAACAAAAACTTCAAAAAGAGATCAAACTCTTGTACCAAACCAGACTTGCAGGGTATCTTCCATTCCTTTAACTCCCTTTGATCGAAGCAGACTCAACTTGTTTCTCACCCCCTTATCAGACAACTTTCTCAAGACATTCACTGGAAGAAATCTCTCCCCATGCTTTACTCTGTTCCTAACAAGCCACACCCCATACAAAGCGATGTGAAAAGCATAACGGAGACAGAATAACCTCTTCCTTTCCATATTACCACCAGCAATCAAATGCAAGATGTTAGCCCAGGAACAAGTGAACAAATTGCCCATAATCCCTCTAACAAGATACTCCCAAACCTGAATTGAATAGGAACATTCAAAGAATAAATGGTCCCTGTTTTCTCGAGCATTATTGCAAAGCACACACACCTCATCAACTCATGCACTCCATCTGGAAATTCTATCCATCGTAGACAATCTGTCTAAACTTGCCAACCAAACAATAAAAGCACACGTCGGAGTAGCCTGAGCAAACCAAACACCCCGAGTCCAGCTACATTTATCCTTCCTCTTCCGAATTAGCTTCCAAGTTTCTGAAGTCGAGAAAATATCTTTGTATCCCGACTCACACCTCCACAAACTCACATCTTCAATGTCACAACTCAACTTCTCTCTCAAATTTTTAAGATCCTCCTCTATATTATTTAGTAACGCCATCCTATGCCTTCTACTTCTTCTACGACTAAACACAGCTTCTTCCACAGTAGCTTCTTGTCTAATACCCAAATCAATAAAGCCCCTAGCTCCCAAAAGATCATATAATGCACCACGATCACTCCACTTATCAAACCAAAAAGATGTGTGGCGCACATTACCAATTTCCTTCATGTAAAAACTCTTGACAACCTCCCTCAACTTCAACATCTTTCTCCACATCCAAGACCCATTTTATGTTGTCATTTTTATTTCCCAGAAGGTTCTCTTCTTCAGCAGGGTTCCATTAATCCATTGACTCCATAGTGATTTCCCTGTCAGCATTCTCCAAACAAACTTCAAACCACAGACCATGTTTACATCCTTTAATACTCTTATACCCAGCCCACCTTCATCCTTTTCCTTACAAACATCTTGCCAAGAAACTTTAGCTCCAGTACTTTTGAGAGTAGGACTCGACCACAAGAACCCTGAACAGATTTTCTCCACTTCATGAATACATTGACTTGGGAGCCGAAAAACAGCAGACAAAAAATTAACAATACTCATAATGATCACTTTGATCAGTTGCAATCTCCCAGCGTAGCATAAGTATCTGTTGGTCCATGTATTAATTCTGCATCTTATTTTCTCCAAAAGTGGCTGATAGTCATTTCTTCTCATCACCTGAGTCATGAGCGGAAGTCCCAAATATCTCACAGGAAGCTTGCCTTCAGCTAACGAGAAATTTGACAAAATCCTAGCCCTCTCCTCAACAGATACTCCAGCCATATAAATTGTAGATTTCTCAGTACTGATCTTCAGACTAGACCAAGCTGCAAACTCATCAAAAACTGCTAAAGCCCCTTCAATAGAATCTTTGGATCCCTCAACAAACACCATCAAGTCATCCTCGAAGCATAAATGGGTGAGTGAGAGAGAGCTGCATCTAGGATGAAATTTGAACTGATTATCAGCAGCTGCCTTATCAATTTTCAAAGACAGAATGTTCATGCAAAGAACAAAAAGATATGGGGAGAGTGAGCAGCCTTGACGCAAACCTCTAGCACTTTGAAAGTAGCCAGCAAGATCCCCATTGACTTGCACAGAAAAAGATGGGCTCGTGATGCACAGTCTGATCCAGTGGATAAATTTATCAGGGAAACCCAAAGCTTCCAGCCCCCTTAGAACAAAATTCCACTGAACTGAATCAAAGGCTTTTGAGATATCAATTTTCATGATACACCTCGGAGAAATGACCTCTTTGTGATAATCCTTAGCCATCTCTGAAGCAAGAAGTACATTCTCCATAAGTAATCTACCTTTAATGAAGGCTGGCTGATTCTCACTAATGATATTAGGCAGAAGCTTTTTTAGTCTGTTTGCAAGAATCTTGGACACAACCTTGTACAAAACGTTGCAACAAGAAATGGGCCTGTAGTCCTTCATCACCATATAGTCTGTTAATACGCCTAACAAAGTTGAAAGTACAATCAGTGAAGTTGCTTTCCCAAGACTTGAGATCATTAATTAGATGCTGCAGAAATATGTCAGAATGAAGATCCTGAAGTACATGAACCAAGGACTGAGAATCACTTTCAAAAATAACATATTTATATCCTAATCCCCAACACAGTTGAGTTACACAAAGAAGAGCTTTTCCTTCTGCCTCGAAGCTTGTGGAAGAAAGTGGCAAAACCGCTGCTGCCCAATATTTTGCGTTGATCATCACGTGTAATCCATCCCACATTTCCTTCTTGTGTGTGCATATTAAAAGCTGCATCAAAGTTACATTTAACATAGCCCAAAGGAGGTCTAGTCCAATGTTTTGCTTCCAGTTGTTCTCCATTAACCGCCATGCTTATTTTGCAAGCAAAGAATCATTAAATTGTGAAATGTCTTTGAAACCGACGCCTCCGTCCTTTTTCGAATGATGTATTTTTTCCAGGTAACCCATGGTATACCTCTACTTTGAGAACTACTCTTCCCAAAACAATCTCATGAGTGTTTGTTCAATCTCAGAAGTAACTTGTGCAGGCAATTTAAAACAAAGCATAGAGAAGACCGGTGTAGCTATGGCTACTGATTTTAACATTACTTCCTTATCTGCCTATAAGGAAGCGAATACTCCAATGGGAAGTTCTTTGACGAACACGATTAACTATGTCCGAAAACATCTCTTTCTTCTCACGGTCAAATTGTTCTGGTAAACCAAAGTATTTAGTATAATAATTGTTGGAAAATGGAGAGTTTTGTTCACAGCGTTTTATCCGTTGAAATTTGAAAGCGAAGAGAAAGTGAATAAGTGAAGTGCATGAATGTTCATTTAGAGCACGTGTGTATTAACTTTGTCATGACTTAGAGCATCTCCAATGGAGATCGAAGTAGTCTTTAGAAAAAAATAATTAAACAATTAATGGACTCCATCAAAAATTAAGGATTCAATCTTTAAAATTTCTAAATAAGGATTCATTCTTAGTGAATCACTTGCATTATTTGCGGATTCCCACGACATGTGGTGACTCGCGATTAGTTGGTATTTTTTTTTTCTTTTATCTGAAAAAGAAAAAAATATAATAATTAAAAAATCAAAAAATACTTTTTCTAAGAATTCCAATGGGGTATCAGTATTGGAGATGCTCTTAGTCCATCGGTCATAGAAGCAAAATCAGAAATTTTAATTATTTTATAAAATGAATTCACCAATTGCAATATAAAACTGAACAAAGTATTTGATAAAAAAAGTGAACAAAGTATATTAAAAATGAAACACATCTGAATAAATAGATAAATAAATAGGATGTTTGCAAAAGAGAGGCGGCAGACGTGTTCCGTAAGCAACTGTATCAGAATCATTCATTGTTTGTTTTTGATCTTATGTATTAACTATCAACTAGATTTCGACCCACGCAACCGCGCAGATGTTCGTTTTATTTTATATATATGTCGATATTTTATTTTCATTTTAAAAATGTTATAATTTACATATCTTATATCTTAAAACTCAAATTTATACCATCATTTGTATTTGTAACTTTTTATTATATATTTCTTCCTTCGGAATTGTGTTTGAATATTAGATGAATAAAAATACATTTAATTCAACAAATACGTAAATTATTATGTATTTAACTTATATGTTATTGAATAGTTACAGCTTATAGGTAATAAGAATAAATAATTATAAATTTTAGTAACATAGTTGTATTTTAATGCAATGATTTCATATTTATATACGTTAGTATTTAAACACTTTTAGTATTATTTATTTATAAACATGTAAACTAAACTATTGAATTTTATTTTATTTTCTTGTAACACAAAGACATGAATCATGACACAAAGCAAGTTTATAAGAGAACAACTGACGTTGTGCAAAATATGAAATGTGTTCAATCGTTTATACTCATAGATTTTTTTTTTCTAATAGTCATACTGTCATAGAAATTTAAATAGTGATCTTAGATTATTTTGTATAGACTAAAACATAATACACGATTTTTTGGTGTATATGAATAAACATGATACATCCCCTACGGCTGTTTATAATGTGGGTGTATAAGGTAATAATAACATTAATGATACAATTAAATGTAATGAAACTCTAGTAAATAGTCCAAAATAAAATATCACATATGAATTAAAGTCATGACTTCTATTTTAATATATAAGATCTTATAATTCATTGGTACACGCCTGCGGCCGCTATTTATTTATATTTTATTATGTTTGTTTTAAAATTAAAACAAAATAGAAATTTTAAACGCTGTTGAAATTCTCTTACTCTTGGTTTAAATGGGTAATTATGCTGAATACGAAGGAAAAGACTTACAAGAAATCTTCAACATAGTGCAAATAAATTTGGCCAGGCCTGAATTTTCATATGACGACTTAGGTGATGTAATTATGTGTATATCATCATAAAGCAGATAGTATTGTTGGTTGTCAAATCGTCTATATAATATTTTTCAGAATTGTAATATCATAATAAATTACTGTTAAAAACGAAAAAAACTTTAGCCAAATGAGTAATGTGATTAATTAATAAAAGAAATAAATTATTCTCTAACTTTATTTTCATAACAAGTTCAAAAATTATGTCATCAATTTGGAATTCATTTAAGCTTAATATCCAAAAAAAAAACATTTTTGAGTCTAAAGTGTTACCTTAAAATGTAGGCTTTTCCGGTTTGAGCTACTCTGCCTCAAGTTGACAATACAACTTCTTATCCTTTTCCTTTTGGTTCACAGTTGGTTTACTGAGAATATGCGTATAGTTGACTTAAGTTCGATTATTAATTTAATGGTTCACAAATTAGCGTAGTATTTGGACCAGCAGGGACCAGACTAAAGATAAACCTACACAAATATCAGACTTTGGGACCATTTAGAATTTTAGTGTATCAATCATTGTCGTAGACGCGCGATGAGGAAAAACGACTTCAAAAACAATTATTAATTTTTTGGGTGTAAATTACATATTTCGAATCGAAGTAAAATTAATTAATTCTGAATATGTTTAGAAGTACTATGTAAACAAAATTAGTAATGTATGAAACAATCTGAAACATTTAAAGAAAGATATTCTCTATAAAAAAATACTTAACAATCCAAAAACAATGAGAAAGTAAAAAATATTATAATATGAAGATTATCCACTGAGACACTTGCCATGTTGTAAAATCTTCTTGTCATTACTACGTGTCTCTACATATCTCAAGAAGAGATGAGTAAGCATCTTCTCTATTAAAAGAGAAGTACCATTTACATCTACTACAAAAAAGTCATGTTGGACCATTTCATTAATATGATATATTTGATTATATATACTAATCAATCAAATATATATAATTGGAGGAATATTTTAATAATTAATAAGATATTAGTAATAAATTTGTTGAGAAAATATCTAACAAGATCTTACTAAGAAGTTTAAATATTTTTATAAAATATGCATTATTTAATTTCGTGATTAATATATATAAATATCTATATTACTGTTAATTAAAATAAAAATTGTTATANTAATCAATCAAATATATATAATTGGAGGAATATTTTAATAATTAATAAGATATTAGTAATAAATTTGTTGAGAAAATATCTAACAAGATCTTACTAAGAAGTTTAAATATTTTTATAAAATATGCATTATTTAATTTCGTGATTAATATATATAAATATCTATATTACTGTTAATTAAAATAAAAATTGTTATATTTTACAATTTAGTTATATTCTATATTATATTAAAATAAAATGCTATGTGAAATGAATATAAAATATATTAAATTGGTAAAAGGAAAATATTTTGTTTTAAAAATTTTCTTTCATTCAAATAAATAAATAAATATCGCTCCCTTTTAAAACATATTAAATTTTTTAAATCATAAAACATTTTTTTTACAAAAAATGTTAACATATATTTTGTAACTTACAACAAATACTTTATATAGTAAATTATATATAAATATTTTTTTATTTTAAAACTTACAACAATATATTATATAAAAATAATTAAAATTATACAATTATACAATATATAACAATAGAATATAAATCATATATATTTGAAAATTTTGTTATATTTTTATAAAATGAAAAAATACCCGCACGGATGTGCGGGTTCAAAATCTAGTCTATACTATTAAAACACAAGGCCATTTTTTGAGGTGCCCTTGGTTTTCAATAGTAATTACAGATTTATGCCACTGTATTATTTTTAGGCTATGATTTGTATCAATAGATTTTACCCGATGAAAATGGGTTTGACCCGATTCTATTAAATTGACAAAATCTTACGGTTGTTTAGTTGTAAACAAATATACACCGAATCCCTACGAATATGGAACGACATCTATTTAGTTTGATTTTATATTTTTTTTTGCTTTAAATTTGTAATTAAAGTTACTGTATAGTAGAAGTTTATAAATTAAAAATTTCAGGACTTCTATGTACAGATTCGATTGATATTTTTAATTGCTTTGGTTATCATTATATATTAAATCAAATCATATCACACGGGTCCCTCCTGTTTGACCCGTTGCAGGATAGATGCGGGGCGATCAATTTGAGAAAAGTAAGTTGCGGATGCGGATATAAATTAAGTGTATTTTATTCGGATGGGATACGGGTTGGTTTTATTTATATCGCGGATACACGCTAATCCACAAAGATAGAAAAAACAGTTTCTTAAAAATGGGTTATTTTTTTTTAAATATAATAATTTTAGGTAAAATGAATTAAAAATAAAAAAAATAAAAAACTAATTAAAAAAAATATTAACCATATTTTTAAAAAATAATTATTTATATTATTTAATAATTATCTACGGGCCATACAGGTTATCTGTAAATTTAAGTGAAGTGAGTCAAATAAATATATTTTCTTTGCGGGTTAGAAATGTTAAAAACATTAGTCAAAAAATAAAACAACTGCATGAAGGGTCGAACGGGACGGGTTTGGCCCGCTTCCTAGACACGAGTGTATAATTATGCAACATCACAAATTCAATACAATTGTTAAAACACCTTACCAATCATTTAAAAATATTTTATATAAATATGATTACAAAAATACGCAAATATAACTACAAAAACACAAATCTAAATATTAAATTTATAAAAAAAATGAAATTATAAAATATACCGCTCTATAAAGAAGTATAACTCCATATACTGCTTATTAGAATCAAATATTCTTAATTTAATATGATCCATTAATGTGATCGAAACATACATATGTAAATTTCATCTTATTTGAAAAAGATACAATACCCGCGCTTCGGAAGCGCGGGTCAAAGCCTAGTTTTATTTTGTGCTATAAATAGAGTGTTTGTACGTGAAAGAAAATGTAATGAATTTAGAAATAAAATTATCTTACTTTCCCACTCATCTCTCTCCCTCACGTCTTGTTCCTCTCTCTTTTACAAAACACAAAGAATAGTATCTATATGTATCTAACCTTTAATAAATAATACATATTCAACACGTTATCAGCATGAAGCTCTAATCTAATATCAAACAAAGTAATACCGGTGAGGTAATGTTTAATTTATGTATTTCAATAATTTTTATTTTTGTAATTTTATTATTGTTTCGGAGTAAGAGGCCAGGCCTTCTCCGTTTATTTTTCGGGATGATAGGCGTTGCCTTCCCCGACTGATTGATAAGATGGCTATGCTGTCACGATCAGAGAAATACATGATAGGCTTTGCCTCCGTGAATAAAAAGATCAAAATGGATGACTATATCACCTCGGATCTTTAATAAAAATGAAAGGTCAAAAATGGTAGACTAAGTCTCCTCGGATCTTGAATAAAAATAAAAGGTTAACATGGCAGACTATGTCTCCTCAAACCTTGATAAAAATGATCAACATGGTAGACTATGTCTCCTCAGATCATTTGAAAGACTAAGCCTCCAATTTTATTTATGCTTTTAAATTTCTACGATTTAAAATTTATGCAATTTAATTTATGCCTTAGAATTATGCATTTAAATTCTCGTCTTTATTATATTTTTAAATTATTATTCTATTAATACAGTTATCATGTCGAATCTGACAAAGCTCGAAATAAATGCCCTGGATATTACGGGAAATAATTATATGACCTTGGCAGTGGGTGAAAAGATGCACCTGAGAGGAAACGGGCTTTTGGAAACCATCGATAATACAAAAACGGTGTCGGATGAGAAAAAGGCTAAAGCCATGATATTTTTACGACACCACATACATGATGGTTTAAAAGATGAATATATTACGAAAGAGGAACCTTTGGACCTCTGGAAATCTTTAAAAGAGAGGTTCGATCACCAGAAATATGTGATCTTACCAAAAGCTAAATACGAGTGGATCCATCTCCGGTTCCAGGACTATAAAAGTGTTAGTGAGTTTAATTCCGCTATGTTCAGAATTACATCTAGGATGATATTATGTGGAGAGAAAATAAGTGATTATGATATGATCGAGAAAACTCTCTCCACGTTCCATCCTGGAAATATAGTCATGCAGCAACAATACCGGGCGAGTGGATATACCCGTTACTCGGAGTTGATGCAAGTCCTCCTTGTAGCGGAGGAGAATAATCAACTAGTGACTTTAAACCATCAGGTTCGTCCCACTGGATCGGCTCCATTCTCTGAAGCGAATGTTGCATCCAGTTATGATAATTAGAGAGGACGAGGTCGTGGACGTGATCGAAATCATGGTCGTGGAAGAGGACGAGGAAGAAGATTCCGTCCATATGATAAAAGAAATAATAAAGATCTCCATGAAAATGAAAAAGGTGAAAGGGGCCGGGATAATAAAAAGCAAACAAAAGTTTGCTACAGATGATGTATGAAAGGGCATTGGGCACATGTTTGTCGTGAGCCAAAACATTTAGCCGATCTGTATAAAGAATCTCAAAAGAGAAAAGAGAATGGAGGTGAAACAAACTTCATCTCTGATGAACCCGGGCCATCCTTTCATGGTTTAAATGATGATACTCATCTCGACGTATCAGACTTTCTGGTTGAGCCAGAGAGTATCGATGAGTAAAATAAGATTGATGTGATAGAAATTTACTGTATCATAGTATCTATATCTTTTATTTGTAAGATATATGTTATGTTTCTTGTTTAATAATGCATGTTATATGTTATGTGATATAAGTTTAATAATACATGTTTTCAGAAAGAATGCCGAACTTTGAGAGTATGGATGGAGATATGTGTTTGGCAGATAGTGCTACGACGCACACGATAATCAAAGATAAGAAATATTTCTCCAGTCTCAAAATAAAAGATTACGCTGGAAGCGTAAGTACAATATCTGGTAATGCAAAGCTAATAATGGGCTCTGAAATAGTGAAATTTTCAATGCCAAGGGGGACGATATTTGAAATAAGTAATGCATTATACTCCCCCGATTCTAATAGAAACTTGTTAAGTTTCAAGGATATCCAAAGAAATGGATACCATATTGAGACTATGTGTAAAAATGACATTGAATTTCTTTGCATTAAGTCCGAGAGGAAACATATATTGGAAGAGTTAAAAATGTTATCCTCTGGACTATATTGTACAGAAATACACATGACTGAGTCCTATGCCGTGGTAAACATGAAGTTTACTGATACATTTAAAATCTGGCATGAGAGGCTAGGACATCCTGGTTCAGTCATGATGAGAAAAATAGTGCAAAATTCAAATGGCCATCCGTTGAAAAACGGAAGAATTTTGCAAACGGGCGAGTTTATATGTAAAGCATGTTCTCAAGGAAAACTTATAACTCGGCCATCACCAGCAAAAATACGCAATGAATCACCAATGTTTTTAGAAAGAATACATGGTGATATATGTGGGCCGATCCATCCACCGTGCGGGCCGTTTAAGTATTTCATGGTATTGATTGATGCATCTAGGAGATGTTCAAATGTGTGTCTTTTGACAACACGAAATACGGCTTTCGCAAAGTTCATTGCCCAAATAAATAAGGCTGAGAACGCAGTTCTCAGGATATGCCATTAAGAAAGTAAGGCTTGGTAATGCTGGTAAATTTACATCGCAAGCCTTTAATGATTATTGTATGTCAGTGGGGATTGATGTAGAACATCCAGTGCCCAATGTTCATACACAGAATGGCACGGCCGAGTCATTAATAAAGCGGTTGCAGTTGATTGCAAGGCCGTTGATCTTGAGGACAAAGCTCCCAATTTCAGTATGGGGTCATGCTATTTTGCATGCGGATGCACTAATTCGGCTAAGACCGAGTGCATATCATAAGTACTCACCATTACAATTGGCGTCTGGGCATGAGCCAGATGTATCCCATCTCCGTGTCTTTGGGTGTGCGGTATATGTTCCAATAGCTCCACCACAAAGGAACAAAAATGGGCCCACAGAGGAGATTGGGAGTATTATGTGGGTTATGTGTCACCAAGTATTATAAGATATCTGGAACCAGTAACTGGTGATATGTTTACGGCACGATTTGCCGATTTCCATTTTAATGAGGAAGAATTTTCAGCATTAGGCGGAGGAATTAGAGAAATTCCTAAAGAGATTACTTGGTGTACACCATCGTTGTTACACCTTGATCCCTTTACAAATCAAAGAGAGCTGGAAGTTCAGAAAATTGTGCATTTGCATAATTTGGCAAACAAGTTACCAGATGTGTTCACAGATACGAAAAGGGTGACGAAATCATATATACCCGCTGAAAATGTTCCATCAAGAGTTGTTGTTCCTGAAAAAATTGATGGAGATACAATGAATGAGCCTAGGGCTCAGTTAAAGAGGGGGAGACATGTGAGTTCTAAAGATAAAAATCCCCGAAAGAAAAAGAAATTGGTTGAGCAAAAAGAAAAGGTTCTAGAAGAACCTAATACTGAAAGATGTCTGAAAGAAGGCATAGATGAAAAGGTTCAAGAAGAACCAAATAAAGACAAGGATCCAGATGACGAAGAGGGAACAGAAAAGTATGAGATTTCCATCAACTACGCCAAGATGAAAAGTTATGGATCAGAAATAAGATAAAAGATGTTGATGGAATGTTCTCATTTTCTGTGTCCAAAGAAATAGATCACGAAAGTGATGATCCTGATCCAAGGTCCATTTTAGAATGTATGAAAAGACATGATTGCGAGGAGTGGAAGAAGGCCAATGAAATTGAATTACTCTCTCTAAATAAAAGAAATGTCTTTGGACCTATAGTCATAACACCTGAGGATGTAAATCCTGTTGGGTATAAGTGGGTATTCGTAAGAAAAGTAAATGAAAAGAATGAAGTAACACGATATAAAGACCGATTAGTGGCCCAAGGTTTTTCTCAGAGACTGGGAATTGATTTTGAGGAAACATATTCCTCGGTAATGGATGCAATTACGTTTAGATTTTTGATGAGCCTTACGGCGTCAAAGAATCTTGAAATGCATCTTATGGACGTTGTGACTGCATACTTGTATGGATCATTGGATAATGATATATACATGAGACTCCCTGAAGAATTGAAAATGCCAGAAGCATTGAAAGAGAAATCCAGGGATATTTGTTCGGTCAAGTTACAGCGATCACTTTACGGATTAAAGCAGTCCGGACGCATGTGGTACAATCGCTTAAGTGAATATCTCTTGAGAAAAGGATATGTGAATAATGCGATATGTCCATGCGTTTTTATAAAGAAATCGTCATCTGGCTTTGTGATCATTGCTATATATGTTGATGACCTAAACATTATTAGAACTCAAAAGGAGGTTGATGATGCACGAACTCATATGAAAGAAGAGTTCGAAATGAAAGATCTCGAAAAGACAAAGTTTTGTCTTGGGCTTCAGATTGAGCATCTCTGAGAAGGTATATTTGGTCATCAATCAAATTATACGAAAAGATTATGGAAACACTTTCGTATGGACAAAGAAACTCCTTTGAGTACTCCAATGGTTGGTAGGACTCTCGATATTGAGAGAGATCCTTTTAGACCCTGTGAAGATAGCGAAAAAATGTTAGGTCCAGAAGTACCTTGCATGAGTGCTATCGGTGGGTTGTTGTATCTAGTGAACTGTACAAGACCTGATATTTCCTTTGCCACTAATCTACTAGCGAGATTTAATTCGGCTCCTACTCATAGGCATTGGAATGGAATCAAACACATATTACGTTACCTTCAAGGTACAGTTGACCTAGGTTTAATGTATTTTAGAAAACCCTAGTTTGGTATGGTTGGTTTTGCAGATGCAGGATACTTATCAGATCCTCATAAGGCTCGTTCGCAAACCGACTATGTTTTTACAATTGGTGGGACAGCGATCTCTTGGCGTTCACAGAAGCAAACTCTGGTTGCAACATCTTCGAATTATGCAGAAGCCATTGCACTTCACGAATCCTGTCGAGAATGTGTGTGGCTTAGATCAATGAGTTACCACATACAAGAAGTAAGTGGAATAGTTGATAAGAAAGAACCGACAAAAATGTTCGAAGACAATTCGGCGTGTGTTACTCAACTTAAAGAAGGCTATATCAAAAGCGACAGAACAAAGCACATGCCTCCAAGATTTTTCTCGTACATACGGCAGCTCGAAAAAAATAAAGAAGTGGACATCGAGTATATACGGTCATGCGACAATCCCGCAGATTTGTTCACAAAAGCCCTTCCGACTACAATATTCCGAAAACACGTGTACGGTATCGGAATGCGGCATGTACATGATCTATGAAGAAAAAGCTATGTCCATTATGCTCAGAAGGAGATTACGTTAGTTTACTCTTTTTCCTTTTTCATGATTTTTAGCTCAACGGGTTTTTCCATTATTAAGATTTTAACGAGGCACTACGTAATACAAGATGGATAATTAAGGGGGAGTATTATAATATGAATATTATCCACAAGACACTTGCCATGTTGTAACATCATCTTGTCATTACTACGTGTCTCTACATATCTCAAGAAGAGATGAGTAAACATTTTATTTTGTGCTATAAATAGAGTGTTTGTACGTGAAAGAAAATGTAATGAATTCAGAAATAAAATTATCTTACTTTCCCACTCATCTCTCTCCCTCACGTCTTGTTCCTCTCTCTTTTACAAAACACAAAGAATAGTATCTATATGTATCTAACCTTTAATAAATAATACATATTCAACAAAAAAAACATATAAGAACATTTGAAAAGCAATTTAAAAAAATATGGTTGGACATATATCTCTATTTTAAACGGGGAGTTGGAGTTTTAGGCCAAAATTATTTAAAGCAAATGGTAAAACAAGAAAAGAAAGAGGGTGCAGAGAGTAATCGATCTTGAGTTAGGGCAGTCAATGTCAAGGAATCAACCAACTGTGCCACTATCATTAACACATACAAGCCTAACAATTTAATTTTTCATATTTGACTGGGGTCAGCTGACCCCCCCCCCCCTCTCCTGACCATCTAGCTCTGCCCCTGGAAGTAATAGATTGAAACGTGCAATGAGAGAAAATCACTTAGTATCAGTACTCCGGTCTCCATTGCATACTGGTACATTATTGAAAAAGTACTGATATGCAAAACAAGGCCAACATATTACCTTGGCGATTTTTTTTATTGTTCATGGTAATGTGTCCGTTTATACTTGTTGCAGGTTTTGAGCATATCGGTTCATGTGGTGGTGGTTCTCTTGTGTCCGATCTTTTTGCTTTCCAGTTTGGGCTGGGTGTTCTTCGAGTCTCTCTTTCTAAATCGGATTTTGGTGGCGGAGTCGAGTTTGTACATGCGGTTTATGGGTACACTGCTCTCGGTTAGTGCTTCTTCATTTTTCTTGTCGTGTTTGTCTCGGGCTTCATTGATTGTGAAGATAACAAGTCTCGATAATTTCATTGAAAGGTAGCTACTTCGAAGATGACAAAGGAAGTCTCGACATCCGAAGTAACGATAAGAACCTCACCTTCCCGAGATCCTTATTCATGGTTGACAACAACAATCAATTTTTTAGTTTTATTAAATTTATTTTATGGTATATAGTCAAAATTAGTTATATTTAATTATTTATAAATATTGACATAATTTAAAACTTCCATCATCAATTTATGTAGGTGTTTAACAATAAATCATATTTGATAATGTGAAGGAGAAAATTGACACCTACGTAGGAAACTCAATGAGATTTGAGACCACATATTCTTTGCATATCCATACTCATAGACCATTTGGACAGAACTTACAAAGCCATCCTGCCATGCCCAACACCAGACTGGAACATCACGGTGACAACACTCCTCTCTCCTAGGCGTAGTGTTACTGACATGTGCGTCTTCGGCTGATTTTCCAAACAGTTATCCATGGAGTTTGGTATGAATAAACAACATGAAGCATAACAACACCTATTGTACTGCTTCAGATCTCATATGAAGAATGGATAAAACAATTCGAAATAATTGGCTGGAGAAAAACGTGTATGATCTACTTCTAAGCATCGCTACTGTCCCAAGTTCTTCTAATTTTGTAATCGAACCAAAATTTTAATATTGTAAACATTTTTTCTTTTGTTGATAAATAAATTTAACAATTTATGAAGAAAAAAAAATTGATATATATCCAAATTATTTATATTTAAGAATCTTGTCATAATTTAAAATATAAAACATAAACTTTATTTATGAATTATCCGTAAATCACAATTTTCATTGTAAAAATTGTTTATGTCATAATTAAAAGAAAATCATGTCAGTTTTTAATATTATTTTTCATTAAAATGAACGTAATGATGATGTATACGCAATTTTGAAAAATCATTTCTCAGATAGTGCTTAAGGGATGCACTAGATTTTAAATTTTATACTATTAAAACTGAAGTGCATTTTAAAACATCCCCTTAATCTTACACAAATATTACATCGTATGTCACTGAAGAATATTCTGAAAATAAAAAGAAACATCTTAAAAGAGAAATATTTCTGAATTGATGTATTGTTACCATATCTTTCAAAGCGCAAGTTAAGAGAATGTGGCCCAATATTTATGTAGTTCACAAAGAAATATATGATTATCGATTTGCAGACTTAGAATAATATTTTGCTCATGAAATTAGGGCATTACTTTGGAAACAATACAAAGTCAATTAAATTGATGAGTTATTCTATCTTTTTTTAGATATCCATTTCAGTTAAATTAAAATAAGTCTACTAAAAATGAAATACTAGATAAAGTAAAATATTAAAATCAATAATAAGTTAAATAATATTATTCCGTCAATAGTTATAATAAATAGAAAAAGGACAATAAGTATAATAATTTTATGATAATAGAAATAAAAGAAATACAAATTAGTCATTTTAGCAGATTATTCATTTTAACAAATACAATATAACATTTTTATTAAAAAGTCATGACGAATATTTTACATATCGGGTTGAGAAATTTCAAATTAAAACTAATTAGTACCTCATATAACATCAAAAGAATTGAATACAATCTATCTAATGAAACATTGAAATTAACCTTTTTGTAATACAATTTAAATTAACCTTTACATTAATAAAAAAAACAATTTACATCAGATTGGATTATATATCAATCATACATTGGTTCAACTGATTATTTTTAGGTTTTAACAATTTTGTGGGTTTTATGAGGTATTTAAATAATGGATATTTGTTAAATCTAAATCGGATTACATATCGGAGCACCGAGTTTACAGGTTCGATCAAATACAAATCCTGGGTTGATCGGATTTATCACATGTGCGAATCGAATTATGAGGTCTGATTTAAAAATGTTATAAATAGATCAAATATTTTAAAATTATCAAATCACAAAATATCCCACGCTTTTAAGTGCGGGTCAAAATTTAGTAAGAGTTTAAATATAATATAGTTTTACATTTATTAAAAATATAAGAAATTAAGCACATGAAATACTACATTTGCGATCTGATGATATGTAGAAAAGCATGTTGGTTAATTTGGTTTTGTTGGTAATCCGAATGCATGTGAAGTGTGAATTATATACTTGGATAATAATTGAATCGCGCACGAGATCACTTTTCTTAAAGAGTATTTCGACCCTATTCCAAGTCTTTGGATTACACGAAATCCCTTTGTAGGATAAGACAATCAAAGTTACATTCTTATTCTAGGCTAAGATACAAGAATAACAAATAGAGTTTTAATGCTTATATGTATTTCTTCAAAGATCTTTGATGATCTTCGAACAATGAATCTCTCTCTTTTTTTACTAACTAGTTTCTGATGCTTCTCTTGATTCAAGTTTTTAAGTTGTGTAATTTTCCAATACCAACAACTTCTTATTTAGAGTATGAAAGGTTGCAATGGTTAGCACCAATATTTGCAACTATTAGCACCAACAACTGCAATGGTTGGCCAAAAGTCACAATGATTCTTTACCAAAGGTTTTAATCATCAATGGTTGCAATGGTTTATCACCAAAAGATTGCAATGGTTAATCACTAGTAGTTACAATCAAAACAGTTGCATTTTTTCATTTAAACAATTGCAATGATTCACTTTAATGGTTGCAAGGATTCATTTAAATAATTGTAATGATTCACATGATACATTGCATCTAGTCACATAGATATATAATGAAACATTGCTTGTAGTCACTTAAATATCCAACAATCCTCACCTATTTAAGTGTACTAATAGATTCATTAAATTAATAATACATATATCAAACTCATGCATAAATGAAAATGTTCGACGAACTGAATTTTCATCTTAGTGTAATACACATTCCAAATGCCCGAGAATCAGGATGTCCTACGGATTGAATCCCTCAACCCATTTTGAGCAAATGAAGATAATACACACACGTGTTTCCACATTACTCTAAGTGTTTGCTCGACATTATTATAAACCATGTGTCCTAATCCATTTTTGAATGTATACAAAGTCAAGTTCCAGCTAATAGAAGCGGCATCACTTCATATTCATATAGGTAAATACATTCACTCATGCACCTACAAATGCACTTTTTCAAAGTATTTATTAAGACTAATATTTCATCATATCTCTTCTTGCAGGTCCAAGCACATACCTTGGGATGACATTAAAAAAATGTGCTTCACTCTTTAAGTGTAGGCTTTCCACATTGAATTCAGCCTCTAACACCGTATTAGAGGAGAACTGGGTATCCCACCATTAAAGATTTCAAATGGACTTTAAACTCATCCCTTGAACTGAATCAACTTCCAAGTCTCTAGCTAATCATTTCGTCAAATGATATGCTACCTTTCTTTCAGACCGAACAACCTCTTTGGTAATCACCCCATGAGTGATCAGCTCACATACTGCGTTATATCTAACGTCAGGTGTCGCGACTTACCATTATACACTTAAATATAAATCTTAACCAAGACTTCTTAACTATCAAAGATAGTAACTGGTGATACTATTTCGGCCAAAACAGAATCTCATAAATTAAGTTCTTTATTCAATATTCTGTTTACTAGCATATGCTAATGCTACGAACTTTTATTTTAGAGTCAAATTTTTCATGCAACTTTGCTCCTCGGAAGCCCATGAAATGGCACCTCCCCAAGCAAATACGCT
Organism: Eruca vesicaria subsp. sativa; assembly: GCA_932364175.1. Classification (NCBI taxonomy): domain Eukaryota; kingdom Viridiplantae; phylum Streptophyta; class Magnoliopsida; order Brassicales; family Brassicaceae; genus Eruca; species Eruca vesicaria. Next base: position 47,619 of record CAKOAT010918486.1, read on the forward strand.
CAAAAACTTATAGAAGAATGATCTTCTATATGGATAATCAAACTTGCATCTAAATATTCTTCTACCATCGAAGAAAATCTGACATATAACAAACCATAATTTATGGTTCCATTCAAACACTCATTGTGATATTTATTGTCCTCTATAAGACCCAAATTTCACACTCGCATCCATGGGAGTTCTCATTGGAGAACAATCTCACAATCAAACTTCTTAACAACTTTCTCAATATAAGGAGAGTTTGTTAAAGATAGTTTTTTATTTGTATGTTTGATTCAAATTTCAAGAATCACATTCATCTCCCCCATGTCTTTCATTGTAAAACTTGATGAAAATAATGATTTTGTAAGCTTTACTTATTTGTGGCTAGTGCCAGAGATCAATATGTCATCAACATATAATCAAATGATTATTCCATTATTGGATTCATCAATGTGTTATGTAAACATTTATCCTAATAATTTGATGTTACTGCTTATGTGCTTTCTTTACCATACATAAATGTGTACATTTTATACTTATTACAAGGTACAATAGAACTTTTAGGCTATTTCATATACACTTCTTTTTGAGCCATCGATCCATATCATGGATCATAGTCCATAGCACCCCACCATGAACAATATATTTACCACTCATGATAGCTCGACCTTAACCCTAATGACTTGCATCCATAAGTATCAATGATATTATGTTCGTTCACTTTTGGTAACATTATGTTTGCACCCTTTCGGTGATGTTATATTCACACCTGCTTGGTGACGTTACATTCTCACCCTTTTTGTGATGTTACATTCGCACCGTTTCGGTGACGTTCCATTTGCACCCTTTCGGTGACGTTACATTCGCACATTTTCGGTGACGTTACATTCGCACTTTTTGGTGATGGTACATTCGCACCTTTTCGATCCCGGACTATTCGCACCCTTTCGGTGCCGAACTATTCGCACCCTTTCGGTGCCGCAGCATTCGCACCGTTTCGGTCCCGAACCATTCGCACCCTTTCGGTCCCAAACCGTTCGCACCCTTTTGGTCCCAAACCTTTCGCACCCTTACGGTCTCGAACCGTTCGCACCCTTTCGGTCCCGAACCGTTCGCACCCTTTCGGTCCCAAACCGTTCGCACCCTTTCGGTCCCAAACCGTTCGCACCCTTTTCATCCTGGACCGTTCGCACCCTTTCAGTCCCGAACCGTTCGCACCCTTTCGGTCCCGAACCGTTCGCACCCTTTCGGTCACGAACCGTTCGCACCCTTTCGGTCCCGAACCGTTCGCACCCTTTCGGTCCCGAACCGTTCGCACCCTTTTGGTCCCAAACTGTACGCGCCCTTTCGTTCCTGACACGTGCGAACACTTTCAGTCCCGAACCGTTCGCACCCTTTCGGTCCCGACACGTTCGCACCCTTTCGGTCTCGACACGTTCGCACCCTTTCGGTACCGACACGTTCGCACCCTTTCGGTCCCGACACGTTCGCACCTCTTGGGTCACGAAACGTTCGTACCTCTTGGGTCACGACACGTTTGTACCTCTTGGGTCACGACACATTCGTACCTCTTGGGGCACGACACATTCGTACCTCTTGGATCACGATGCACTTGCATCCTTGGATCACGATGCACTCGCATCCCTTTGTTCACGATAGGATCGCACTCTTTGGATGACACCCCTTGATAGCATCCCTTGAGGGCATCTTTTGGTGGCATTCCTTGGTGGCACCCTTTGGTGGCATGCCTTGGTGGCATGCCTTGATGGCATCCTTTGGTCGCATCCTTTGATGGCATCCCATGATGGCATCCTTTGGTGGCATCCCTTGATGGCACCCTTTGCTGGTACCGTGTTCGATCATCATTAGTAATATTATTTAAAATTAAACTAACATACCTTTGAGAATATAGCGATGATGTATTATTCTCCATTGTTTCATCTTCTTTCAATCTTCAAAAGTTTATTCACTCAAACATTTACAAATTTTCAGACTTTGATTTATCTCTCGCACAATATACTAGTCATAGTTCACAAGAAAATACTCTTTAAGATTGTTGGTTAATTTGATTTTGTTGGTAACCCGAATGGGCGTGAACTATATAATTGGATAATGATTGAATCGCGCACGAGGTCACTTTCTTTAAAGAGTATTTCGACCCTATTACAAGGCTTTGGATTACACGAAATCCCTTTGTAGGATAAGACAATCAAAGTTACATTCTTATTCTAGGCTAAGATACAAGAATAACAAATAGAGTTTTAATGCTTATATGTGTTTCTTCAAAGATCTTTGATGATCTTCGAACAATGAATCTCTCTCTCTTTTTGCTAATTTGTTTCTGATATTTCTATTGATTCAAGTTTTTAAGTTGTGTCATTTGCCAATCCCAACAACTCCTTATATAGAGTATGAAAGGTTGCAATGGTTATCACCAATATTTGCAATTATTAGCACCAACAATTGCAATGGTTGGCCAAAAGTCACAATGATTCTTTACCAAAGGTTTTAATCATCAATGGTTGCAATGGTTTACCACCAAAAGATTGCAATGGTTCATCACTAATAGTTACAATCAAAACAGTTGCATTTGTTCATTTAAACAATTGCAATGCTTCACTTTAATAGTTGCAAGGATTCATTTAAATAATTGAAATGATTCACATGATACATTGCATCTAGTCACATAGATGTATAATGATACATTGCTTGTAGTCACTCAAATATCCAACAAAGCAAAACATGGTAAATTAAATTCACCAATCCTTTTCATTTTCTTATTAACATTTACTGATGATATGTAAAAAAAGAAAAACGTGGTAATTAAAGTTTACAAAGTTCAATAAGAACCGGGGCTTCTAGCTTAAGTGGTAAAGGGCTTACAGCTGTGAGTACCGCCACCTGGGTTCGAATCCCGGCCACTGGGGAATTAACATTTCGGCATCGCCAGGGACAGATGACTGACACTTGGCAATACGTGACTAGTCTGGATCACTTCTGTGAGGCCAGGATACCTCTGTATAATTCAAAAAAACAAAGTTCAATATGAATGAATGAGCTTGTCTCAGGCAAAGGTAAAGCTCACTAGTGTGTTCCTTCCTTACATAAGGCCCCCACTATTAGTGGTTTGGTTGTAGTGTTTCTGTGTGTTAACTGGAAATGAAATCTGAAATAGTATTTTTTTGTCATCGAATCTGAAGTGGTTATTTATATAAAATTCTCAATAATGTATTACACTAATTAACCTGGTTTAGCTTCCTTGTCACTGATTCGGTTCACAATTACACTAATCTGAGAAGGTATTGTGCTATGTGATGATAAAAATGCATACTTGTAATGAGTTTGGAAGTTATGTTAGAGTACTAATTGAGTTTTTATTTGTTTTAGGGCGATGAAGTCCCTGAAGAACCACTTCCAGAGCTGTTCAGTAGAAGGAAAACAAGTGAGACTCAGGGGATGAGGTAAAGAGATTTAGTTCAGTCATGGAAGCGATGGCTTCTATTCCAGCAGCTAATTAAACTGATTTCATCTTTCATGAAAGTCCCATCAACCCTAGTCAAAGCAGATTCAAATTCTGCTAACATTGCACCAACTGCAAGTCCTGCTAGACCAAGTTTGTCAAAGATTAACTTGGCACCAACCCCAGTCAAGGCTGTGTCAACTACAACTAGTGTACCTTCAATGCCGGTTAAAATTGACTTGGCACCTGCTATTGTTGCTTCAACCCCACCTGACTTTGCTTCAACTCCTGTCCGGCTGTTCAGTGCATCACTCGCTGCAGCTCGTCTGCAGAAAAGAAGTAGCAAGGATACAAGTCAAGATGATGTTAATACTGACCGACCATTTAAGCTCGCGAGGCGTTCTACATTAAGCTTATTAAGGTCGCTGAACTTTGATTCTTATACAGAGGATGAGAAAGCTATGGATGTGACTGATGATGATGAAGACATTGATCAAGTACCGGTGGAAGATGCATCGACAGGGGTAATAAACGTTAAACTCTCATAGTTAAATTTTATTTAACTGGGGTAAACGATATTTTTCTCTTTCATAACTATCATATAACATCAGTTCCACAAAAAGTTATAACCTCTATCTAAGTCTCCCTGAATTAAAAGTATAAAACGTATTTCTCCACAAATAAATACTTCGAGCTCAATTTTCCCATGATTCAATAATTCAAAACTAGATTGTACATGTACCACGATTTTTCTGGTTTATCATAAACCAATCTATGTTTAACCAATTTAACAATAGTAATTTTAATCAAACCAAAATAAAACAATGTTAATCATATATAAACCAAAACACTCCCTTAATTTTTTTCCTCGCTTAACCAAATCACAGCTGCAGCTATATTTCCTCGGCTGCTATCTCTATCGTTAACGTCGATCTCTTCTTTGCCTCTTTCCCTCTCGTTGCTTCCTTCGTCCACGATCTTCCTAGACTATTTCTTGATTAATCTGACAGAGAATAAGGATTCGGGGGCTTTGACGGTAATGGCGGTAGTCAGAGACTGAATGCTCTAGCAGTCCCGGAAAATTCACCGGCGGACCAAGTATCAAACAGCACCATGGAATGTCGAGTTCTCAGTCAAACCATGTCAGAAACACTCTTGTTCTTAATATTCATGTGTCTTCTCTGCGTGGTGGTCCCAAATCAGGTTCTTTCTTAGCATCATCATCTTCTCCGTCTGGAAACAGAGCACAATTACAAAGCAACAATACAAAGATTTGATTTTTGATTTGGTTATGTAGTTGAAAGCAAAGAAGAGCATGTATAATTTGTCTGATTGGGTGGAAGATTATTTATGGTCTGGTGCTCTTTGTGATATCTGCAGAGAGAGATCTGAGATTTGTAGAAGTTTGTCCACGTGAAGAAGAAAATTGAGGAGTTGGTTTGGTATTTTTTGGTTTGATTAGAATTATTACTGGTTTAATTGGTTAAATAGAGATTGGTTTATAATAAACCAAAAAAATGTGGTACATGTGCAATCTGATTTTGAATTATTGAATCATGGAGAAATTGAGTTGGGAGTATTTATTTATGGAGAAAAACCTTTTGTACTTTTAATTTGGGAAGATCTGGACTGAGACTGTAACTTTATGTGGCACTGATGGTAAATGATAGTTTCGAGGGGGAAATAGATCATTTACCCATTTAACTGAGATTGACTTTGCTTATTGAGATAATTGATCTTCGTTGTTCTCATTTCAGATTGAAGAACAAGAGAGGAAAGCTATAGAATCAAATCCAGCAATCTCAGAGGCAAAGAGAAGGAGAAAGATGATGGCTTGTCTACATAAACTTTTCAACGTCATCCATTACTTGATCCAATCAATAAGGCATTGGGTTATCACAAAAGAAGAGCTTGTGTGCACAAGATTATCGCTGGCCATTCTGATATTGCCGACAGAGGCAAGCCTCCTCTAACAGCTGTCCTAATAATTTTTTATATTTTTTAACACTAAATATGAGAATTACTAATATACATAGAGATGGATCCGCTCGTCTGTGCAGATGATGTTATAATTTTAGTGTCAAAAACTTTACATATATTTCAATATTACAGATATATAACATTTATTAAAAAAACACAGATTATCTAGAACTTGACTAGTCATTATGCGGATGTAATTTCAATTCTTCGTAAATAAATATTTGTTTTCTAAAAATGATGGTATATATTTTTGATATTTATCCCTATTAAATAAATATATAATATGATACTGTAAACACACTCATTTTCTAGTAATTTTATTTTATTTTTTGAGCTGTCAATTGTATAACTACATTTCTTATCATATATTAATCATTTATTAAGAAAACACAGATTATCTAGAACTTGACTAGTCATTATGCGGATGTAATTTCAATTCTTTGTAAATAAATATTTGTTTTCTAAAAGTGATGGTATATATTTTTGATATTTATCCCTATTAAATAAATATATAATATGATACTGTAAACACACTCATTTTCTAGTAATTTTATTTTATTTTTTGAGCTGTCAATTGTATAACTACATTTCTTATCATATAGTTATCATATTAGTTTTACATTGGCTTATTTTTTATAGGAAAATGTATAAAATAATATCTTAACTTACTAATTAATATTTTATTTATATATTTTAACATATACTTGACTATTTACATTGTACAGTTTAAATAAATAGAATTTTATAGTTTATATATTGATCATGGTTTTTGACCCGTGTATATTTTTATATTTGTAAAATTATCAAAGCAAGAAATATATTTATTTTGATAATGGTTTTAGATTCCTATATTTGGATAATATTTTGAACTAGGTATTTTATTTTTGATTAACTAGGAGCATAAATGCAAGATTATAAGGCCAAATATTGTATATGTTAAATCAATGGTACATTAAATAAAATATAAAATTTTATTTATAGGTAAATAAATTATAGGAATTATTTATTTTCCAAAAAATGAGTGAGCATGTTTTTTAACAGTTGATTCAGTTTTTAATAATAGAGAATATTCGTAAAGATTGTGTGTGTTCAATTTTTTTTTTGTTAAGATTAGAAATTGTTTTTATGGACTATACTCGCAAGATAGAGTATTGTAAGGATAAAAGTTGTTAGGTAGAGTTATTATCCAATAATAGGATTCTAGTTTGGATTAATAATATTTAGTTAGCTTAAATTTAGGGGAATAGGTAAAGTTATATTAAAAACACTATTAAGGTATTTAAAGCCAGTGGCATGCTATGTAATTATTTAGAAAATATTAGGATTAAGTTTTATTTGTACTTTTTTTAATAGTTTAGATGACAAAAATCACATTAGGTTATATATAATATATATTATATACACCAAATAATATAATATAATTAACTTAAATACCAAATTGCAAAAAAATAAATTAATTAATATATATACATTAAAATCAAATATTTTCTTATCTTAGCATAAATATATCTTCTTACCAAAAAAAAAGAATAAGTATATCTTAAAATAAAAAACTTTTATAAATTAATATCTCTATAAATTAATAAAATTTCAAAGTCCCAACATTATTAATTTATAGAAGTTTTACTGTAAGGTTGACGAGGAAGAACATAATTCATGTAGAACCAATCTGAACCACTTTAGCTTATTATATTTTGGTTCTTTGTGTCATAATTCAAATCGAACCAATCTGAAACGGTTTAGTTAATTCTATCCGCTATTGCTCACGATTCAACATCTTCCCGGGATTCGGGAGTCTCCCTAAACCCCCTACTCTCTCTCTCTCCCTAAACCCCCTAAACCCCCTAAACCCCCTACTCTCTCTCTCTCTCTCTCTCTCTCTCTCTCTCTCTCTCTCTCTCTCTCTCTCTCTCTCTCT